>VOQK01005516.1:11267-33798 GCA_015052645.1 Benitochromis conjunctus
GAAATGAGCAAAGACAAAGCAAAAGACACTCTCAGAGTAATATGAGCACCTAAAAGCAGAATTAAAAATAGGGTAAAGAAAAAAAAAGTGTCAAAATATGTCAGACGATGGCGAATTCACATACAAAAGTCATGAGCATTTGCACAATCAGTTAGTCGCAAACAAAGAAAGCTTCATGAAAAAAAGAAGTTTACACTTGTAGCACCATAGATGACAGGCCAAGCTACAATGCTAGTTTGATAACTTAACTTGTTACCCATGGACACTGAGCAGTGTCCACATTTCACACAGGTGCAAAAAAAAAACAAAAAAAAACAAAAACCTCACATCCAATAAAGACGGGATGAGCACAGATTTTAATCTCACCTTTATGATGAGCAACTAAATATATCAAGTTATGATTGTCCCAAAACACAATCAGGAGTGCGACTTTTAGGGCTAATTGGACCTAATAAATCCGATGAAATGAATGTTATTATAGTCTGCAAAGTCTTATAGAAAAAGAAGCTACTTTCAGCTTCTCCTTTACTTACAGGAGGTCACCTAAGCAGGTAGCTCCACGTGTTTGATTTGGCGTTTTCATGCTGGATGCCCTTCCCGATGCAACCCCAAAGAGATTTGTGTGTCCTCCTTGTGAGGACTCAGGATCTTTCTCCTGTTAGGCAAATGTCTAAACCACTACACTGCAGAGCCACAGCCTGCAGAGTCCTATGTCAGTCAGTCAACATTGTATTTATGTTCGCAGAGCTGCTCGTGCAGGACAAATACTTTCTGGATATAAATTAAGCAGCAGCTAGAAATTTCACATTATCCATTCTGACCCAAGCGTATTCGTATTCAAATATCAAGCCGTTGTCGCAGAGTGACATACATGTAACCAAACTCAATGTGACTTATTACATAACCACTTAACATAAGTCAGAGGGATAGCCTATAAAACCACTTGTATAAAAGTTCATGAACTGTTTTAAATGTAACATGTTAATATCACTGTATAAGGTAAGAGGACCATGCAGTTTGACTTAGTATGCACCACACAAAAGTAGTGTAAACAAGTAGAACACAATTATACTTCAAATTTAGCACTCTTTCAAAAGATCTGTGTAATTTCTTCGTTTTCTAAAAAAGCTCCTATTCTTTCAACCTTCACGGAGTCATATTTACAACACAATTCACTTCTGTGCTGCTGAATTACACGTTCAAATTCCCAAAAGGATAAAAGATCGGTTAGAAAATCTCCCAGAATGAGGTCACTACTGAACCTGGAAAACGTTGATCTTGCTTGTGTTTTTCAGCGTCTGTCTCCGGTTGCAGAACCATACACGCACAACCTCTCGGTCATAGTTGAGCTCTCTTGCAATCTCTGTAATCTCCTGCCCTGTTGGCAGAGCATTCTTCTCAAAGTAGGAGTTGAGGACTTCTATTGCCTGAGGTGTGAAACTAGTACGCCTCTTGCGTTTTTTGGAAGGTTCCCCACCGACAAACTCCATCAGATTTTGCTGGCCTTTCTGGTTCCAGTGCTCAGCTTCAGCCAGCCACTTTTCCAACACAGGCTTTAGCTTCTGAGCACTTTTAGGGGTGATATCCAGCTTTTCAAACCTGCAAAAGAAAAGGAAGTTCAATCTGAACTTTTTCAGAGGGATTAGAGATGCGAGAAATGGCTCAAACATCATCTGAATCTGCATGCACACACACGCCACCAAACTGCACATGCCCAAACTAATTAGTATCTCCAAATGAGAGGCCCCAACATGCATTGCCATTATTTCTCAGTGGGATATATATGTAAGCCTGATGATATGATACAGTAAAATTTCAAAGAACTTTGGCTGGTTTCAAATGAAAATAAATGGAGCCATCATCATTAATTATGTATTATATCAACCCCCTGTAACCCATCTGCTGTTATTGAGAATGTTAATTTTTATCCAATACACAAATTAATTACAACTGTGATTCAGTAATGGGAATACGCGGTATGTTACGCAGCTCCACAGTAAACAGGGATGGATGCTCAATGAGCTGTGCATAAGTCCAATTTATGCACAAACAGACCTGTGCCAAAGCAAATGCACAGGTATAATTCAGTTACCTGAAATAATGGCTTTAAGATTTGTAGGGCGTTTGTAGGTTTGTTATACATCATGTCTCATTGGAGCGGTTAGTCTGGTGTGTGAATGATCCCTGTCATTGATTCAGCAGTGATATAAAGTGAAATAAAGTATTTTTGCAGTACTTTGCAGGGGGAAAAAAATCCAAAGGTAATATATTTTGTGACAAATTAACAAAAGACTTAAAACCTTTGGAGGCAAATTTATGTTTAGGATAAAGAGGATTGCAAGCAAAAAGCCATTACTCAAACATGGCTGAAGACAGAGTTGTTACTGACGCTGAGAACTGAATAAATGTAATGCATAATATACCGTGTACCTGTTAGAGAAGCTTTTTACTGCAGACTGCAACCAGACAAATTTACTAGGTTCTTGATAACCTTGGTCGACTATATGTACAGTAGTGTTAAAGTCTTTATCTAACCTCATTTCTTTATATTTTGTTAGGAAAATGGAAAAGAGGTCGAGAAATTAATTTAAACATGTGCAAACAAACAATACGGATGGAAAAAAAGAAAACCAAGAAAAATGAGTGTGCGTGACAGAATGTTGAAATTCACTGTTCTATTATATTATAATATATTTATTATAAATTTTTCTTATTTCTATAACAATAATTATAATGCCCAATTTATTTACTACGATTGTTTTTCTTATTTAATGACTGTTGAGCTGTATAAAATAAGGGCTACAGATGAATTACAACCACAAGAATTACCAAAAAGTAGAAGAAAAAGAAGCATCTGCATGGAGAACAACAAAAACAGGAGGGTAATACCTGCAAATGGCCGACTGGCTGTAAGCTGGACCCTCAGTTGCAGTGAGAGCCTGTCCTACTTGTGTCTGAGTAAGCCCCAAGGACAGCCGACGGATCTTGAAATTCTTGGCAAACTCTCGAATTTCCTCCAGATTAATGCCCTCCTCTGTGCTGACTGCCTGCTGGGGTTCTACAATTAAGAAGAATCTGTTTAAAAATATCTACTTACTTAAAACAGATCAGTGGTTGGGAAGGAGAAGCAGGTGTACATACTGCTGACAAGCTGGCCCACTTTTGCTGTGTCTCCACAGGAGATGGGAACTGTGGAGGAGAGTGTGGTGGCGGTCTTTAGTACAGCTGGCTGTGGGGCAATGACAACCGGTGACTGGGTGACAGTTGTTACTGAAGCCTGGGAGGATTTTTTTTTTTTAAACGATTGTTAGATTCAACCTGCTCATCCAATTTTACCCCCCAAAAAATCCCCAATATTTAAATGTTCAACAATATTTTAATCTGTCATAACCTCATACAGCACATTATGTTATTTCCTACCTGCGTGCTAGGTTTGGTAAGTGTTGGAGGAGCAGTGGTTTTGGGCAGAACTGCTGCAGAAGTTGCAACTGCAGCAGGACCATTCCCTACAGTGGCAATGATTTGTCCCTGCGTGTTAAAAAGCAGCTGTGGGGCCACAGTCTGGACCTGGAGACCCTGGAGACCCTGGAGACCCTGGAGACCCTGGAGTGGAAGCGTGGGAGTTGCAGCTCCTCCAGCCAGAGTGGCTGGGTTCACTAAAAGTGGGAGTGTCCCTATGACCTAAAAACATTGTTAAAAAATGAAATCCGCACAAACATTTAAATATAAACCTCTCAGCTGATTTTCACTTAAATACACTTTTAGGACATTCAATATCCTGATATGGTGGTGTTTATGCTACTGGGAAATAAGTATATCCTATTAGAGGTTCTGTCAGAGTAACCTTGTATACACAAGTCCAATAAGCTGCAATAATGGTGGGCGTCAGTAATGAAACTATTTAGAGGTCAAACAGTTTCAGTTGAAATTGTTTTATGCTCTACTGCCTTGAAATAGCACTGTGAACTAATGTAAACTGGAGGCCATTTTCCATAACAGACATGCATGAAAACAATATAATTGTCTTCAGAATGATTATAGTTCACTATGCATCATTTTAAAAGTTTGGCAAATGTGTGATCCACATTAAGTAAGTAAACAACACTGTCTGCCAATCCCTCATTCGTCTCATCTCTCTTTTTAATGCTGTCCAATATGTGCTCTAGTCTGCGTTTTGTCTAGCTCCTACTGCCGGGACAATGCTAGGATTTTCTTTCACTGTATTAAAGGCATTTTCCAATTAGCTGAAACAATCAAGTAGAGAGAAGAAAGATAGATAACAGGATAAGAACAAGACAAGGTCATTACTCAAATCTAAGCTCACTGACATTATATTATTACAGCAGCAGCATTTGATGGCACCCACCTGTCCCTGGGCATTTGTGATGATCTGACTGGTGATTCCAGCCATGCTGGACATGGCACTGTTAATAATGGGAGTGGACGTAAGGGAACTGAGGAACTGCGGTTGCGCTCCCAAGGAAGCAGCACTGATCTGAGCACAAAGATCATAACGTGTTCATTGTGTATTTGAAAGATGACAAATGAAGAATGGTATGAAGAGAGGAAGAGATTTCTTACAATAGCGGGGTTAATGGCGAGTCCTGCAGTCTGAAGTGCCGCCACTGACAAGTTGGACGGAGAGATGGTGGTGGTGGCAGGGGTCGTCTGGGCTGTTGCCACCTGAGCAACTGTAATCTGTGCGCTGGTTACCTGGGGTGCCTGAGGTGCCAGCTGCTGCATGGCTGCTTGCACCTGCTGAATGGGCGTTGACTGAGACTGGAACACCGCCTGTGCATTGGCTTGCAGCTGAGGCTGGACTGAGTTCAGGACGGTTGCAGCTGAGGAAGATATTATGCAACATTCTACTGTTCTGCAATGAAGTTGACTCAGTAACTGCAGAACTCCAAACTTCCTCTGACAATAACATCAGCACAGAAACTGTGCGCTTAGAGCATCCATGGCAAGAAGTAGCCATGGAAAGCCATAATGTGTAGGTAGCACAGTACTTTTTTACATATACAGTATGCTAGCAGCTCTGTGTACTCAGTACAGTCAGATGTAGCTGGAAAGTGAAGCCAATACAAAATCGCCTTTAAATCGGTAATCTTTCTAGTGGTCAACAGAGGGCAACCGTGCTTGCAAAAATGCATGTAGTTGTATAGGAGTTTATGGAAAAACAGCCTCTTTCATGATCTATGGCCTTGGTTTAGACTTTCCTGATAAGTTTATGGTCTCAGTCACCAGATACAAGTCTGTCTGAACACAGCGAGATTATCATTGTAGAGATTACATTCCAAAATAGAGTCAAAAAGGAGGATAGAGCCGAGTATGCTTAACTGTATCGCTGACAAGTAGTTAACCAATGAGCATGCAGCTTCCACTGGTTTGCATCTTTTCTGTATTTGTGATGGCTACTTTAAAAAAAGCTAAGCTTGAGGAAAAGAAAACTTTCATCTTGATGCTTCACAATGAAACTACGCTGACAAATGAGTGTCCATTTTCTATTTACAGTCTGCAGTAGGTCACAGTGACATTTTTACTTTTTGAGGTTTAGATTTTATTGCTCATTGTTTAGTGTTTACCACACTAATCTGCAATGGCTAATGGAAAATCTGACCTGAAACATCAATTACATATTTACAAGTATAATAGGAGGACTTAGATGTTTATGCTGTTTAGACAGTTTACTTGGC
Source organism: Benitochromis conjunctus (assembly GCA_015052645.1). Taxonomy (NCBI): domain Eukaryota; kingdom Metazoa; phylum Chordata; class Actinopteri; order Cichliformes; family Cichlidae; genus Benitochromis; species Benitochromis conjunctus. The sequence continues at coordinate 16,964 of VOQK01005516.1, forward strand.
ATCGGAAATATTAACTTGATAATTTCATTTTATTTAATTGAAAGAGGCTGAAATCACAGTATAGGTCATTGCAGAGATATTACATAGAGCTGAAACTCAACAATTCCCTTTAAGCAAGCACTATTATTCTCATATCATAATCAAATGTACAAAAGGTCATTAGATTCAATAAAAAAGCTAGATATTGAAAATGTCATTTCTACACCTAAAACACATGAACTGATAATAATAATAAAAAAAATTCAAGTAGAGATAACGATGTCTGCCTTTGTTGTTAAATGTTTTAACTGTAATCTTGTCAACATAAATGCAGACATACTGAAGATATGGGAGGTCAACTGACAGCAGACATTCACACATTGTTTTACCTTGAAAGCCAGCAAAAGGCAGTTTGAGGAGATTTCCAGCTGGGTTAGCCGCTGTGAGACCAGGGAGAGTAGCTACATTGGTGGTAGGAAGCGTGAGAACAGCCAAACCGCCCTGGCCGCCGATGGAGCCCGGCATACTGAGAGGAATGAGCAGCGGCTGACCCAGTGACCCCGTCTGTGCCATCATACCCGTCATCAGAGTGGCCAGACTTTCCTGGGTCAGCACCTAGTGGAAAAAATTCCATTAACATTTATGCCTGCGAGGTATTCAGTGTGCTTTCAGTGGACTATTTTGTCTCCATAATATTTTTGCTGTTGTGTTTTTACACAGTGAAGCTAAATAGTCATACATTGGTTACTGTGTGTGGACTGAAAAACTGAAAAACTCCACTATTAAGCTTTTTTTTTCTTTTCTTTTTTAAACCATGTTAGGTGTTTTACTTTTTACTGCTGAAATTGCTGAAAATGTTGTGCCAGTAGCCTCAGGCTATGTATTCAGCAACTTGGATTAAACTTTGCTCTTCTTTTTTACTTTCACAGTGCACAATGGCATCGGTATATAACCTCACTAAATCACCTACAATGATTTTTTTTTTTATGTAATAATACTGACGCTTGGCTCTCTGGTGCATTAGTTTTCTACAAGAATAACATGTAAAAAGAGAAAAATCCAAATGGCTTTCCCACCCACTCTAAGCTCTTTCAACCGACCTTTAAAATCAGACACCAAAAACTACTTTGTTTCTCTGATGATTAAATATGAATATGGGGTGCAGTGTGTGTGCATGTGAAAAAGTCAGACCTGTGGACAGCCTTGCATGGTGATGGGCATGGCAGCCTGGTGCTGGGGCAGAGACACGCTGATGGGAACAGCAGGGGTCAGAGTTTGGACCGTAGGAGCTGGAGGCTCCACACACACCACCTGCTGCTCCCCCAGCACTGCAGGAGAACAGCCAGAGTTGGTTATTACTGACATTTTAAGTTGTTTTTTAAATTACACAGATGTTATTAAGAATTCACTACAAGTCTGCATATATGAGAAGTGAGTTCTCTGCTATCCAGTATTATCGAGGATGACGATGATTTACCTACACCACCCCCTATGCTCTGGGACACTGTGGGGCTGTCCTGGGTGCTGCTGGCATCAGGTTGCTCTCCGGCTTCAGCCACTCCCTCATCAGTTTTGCATTCGCTCTTCCCATCAGCTGCTGAAGAGGGCAAAGACGCATCGACTTCTACTTCTAGCACTCGAATGGTTTCATGGCCAGACATCACAATGACCTGCACAGTGATCAGGATTTAAATCTAAGAGGACTCAAATGCAAGACAGACTTCTGCTTTTGTTTGAGTTTGTATTAAAAATGTAATAAACTAGCTATGTGAAATTATTTTATGAAACAACACAAGATTACTCTCATCTGACCTAGCACCAGAGGGGTGTAAAAAAAAGAAAAATCTGTAAATTCAGTATTTCTCCACCTTGTCAATTCCCTCTGGAAGAACTTAGCTGATGATTCATGGTATGCAATAATGACAGACCTAGCGGACGGGCAGCAAGACAACCTGGGCTGGAGGACAAGGTGCAGAGAGACAATGCAGGAAGAGAGAGGAGGATGCATACCTGGTTGTCTTTGGCAGGGAATTTCAAAGTGCAGGATTTAAATGGCTGAAAAAAGACTTCTGCAGTCAGACAGTGAATGGCTAAGGAGAACAGAGAAGCCGAGCACATGTTAGGACAAAATGAACCAAACAAACAAACAAAAAAAAAAGAGACACAAATGAAAAGACCATGAGTACACATAAACAATGATAAGAGCATCAGCCAACAAGCAGCTTCAAGCAATGCTTTCTTCAAGGTCGCCTTTGTGCCTCCGTGAAGAGCATTGCTTTTGTTTGCTGACTATGTCTAGACACAATGTTACTACAGAGAGAAAAACCACAATTAATTATTAAGCATGGCAATTCAAAGACCGTTTCCAACACAAGCATAGGTATTATTAGTCTATAAAACACAAAAGTGTGTCGGGAGCTCAGTGGTCTGCTGTGTGACTGTTAATCATTCCATTATGAAGTGGTACACTGGCACATGGAGGGTGACAGGAGCAAACAGCCGCAAACAACGCCAAGGCAAAGTTATGTTTAGTTAAGCTCACTGCAAGAGTAGCTTGGGGGTGGGGGGCACTGCTCCCTAACAAACACATGAGTGTTACCTGCTCATTGACAGTAAGTGAGGCATCTTTGGCAGGCAGATCCTGGGAGTTCATGGCTTGCTGCACCACCACAGTCACTGTCTTCCTGGCATTCTGGGTAAACAAAAAAAAAAAGTGATTTTAAAATGTAGAACCATTTTAGAAATTAAAATATGTATCAAGTTTCCAGTGTAAGCCCACGGTGTCTGCACTTTAATGCCAAACCACGCTTAAACAGAACCAAATGCGGATGACAGGGTTTTTTTCTTTCTTTTAAATTCATTGCTATTTTGGTCATTGCACGAGTAGACTATTTGGAAGGGGCCTGTAAACAGGCCATACTGTTTTGCACTTAAGCCGAGGAAAGCGTGATCAAACACGCTGGTCGTGGACGTTAAGTGGTTACGCGTCCACCACGGATCACAAAAAGACTCGTGACGGCGCGTTTCCTGCTGCAATGCCCCGTTAGATATGAGGATCTGTCAAAAACTTCAGCGGGTGTTGATGGGCTCCCCACCCCCATCCTGGCCAATAAAAGTCTCGCCGCGTCGGCCACTTTTGAGGACAAGCAGCAAGCACGGAGCACAGGCGACGGAAATCATCTCGATCCGTGCCAAGAGACCGAATATTATGTATTTCCCTCTCTTTATCATAAATATATAAATTATGCTAATTACGAACATTGCATATTAACCAAAACTCATTTCCTCTCGCCATTTCGCTGCTACGCGCGGAGAGCGAGCCAGAATACGGTCCTGTTATTATATTCAACTTACCGCGTATATGCAGCTTATTTCCTGTAATCCCCGTCTCTTAAAAAGGTCCTTGTCACAGTTTGTTTCAGTCACACATAATTAAAAATTCATCTCAGCTCCCAGACAGGCGCTGTGACTGCACACAAAAGAGGTATTTGCATTGATAAGGAGGCTTGCAATGTTAGGATCTCCTGTCTCTTAATATTTAATGACGATGCCCTTTCTGCAACAGTTCAGATAATCAAAAATCCTTGAGGTGTCTCACAGAATCCTATTTGAGCCGTAAAGTCGGACAAAATTGCTACAAAATTGGCCTTTTGCACTACGTCATGAACATAATTTATGCAAGAAAAAATCTTGCATTGAAAAATGTCTGCCTCGACTTGAGAGGTGCCATGGTTCTCTTAAAGGGGAAGTAGCGCACACAAAGACGAGCACTGGAGACGCTGTCGTGAAACACTGTGCCGATACGTTTCAGTGTCCCAACGCCGCTGTTTGTCTTTGATATCACGATATTCGCACCGTGTTGCGTTTATGTGAACGAGAATTAAATGATTTAATGCAGCAGGAGTAATTATGGAGACTTGTGGACTGATCTTCTTATAATGACCGTTGAAAACGTAGATATGTTTTTGTGGTTGCTCTTTATGTGTTTCTCACTGGATTAAAACGTTTCTGACGATTCTTATATTTTTTAAAAATGGGAAGATAATATATAATCTTTGATCATACTGTAGACAGCCGTGCTATTTTGAATAATCCTGTGTTAATTATGAATTTGATACATAACGAATGAATATGTAGTTCCGATATCATAGTTCTTCATTTAGTTGATGAATAAACTAGTTGACTTACACAAAATTAACCATTTTAATACTGTGAATTATTTAAGTAATCCATCAAGAAAAACAAATATTTTTTTTATCTTCTTGGTTAACCATCCCAGTGATTTTCGGGTGTTTTACTGACTAAACAATTATTCACTTAATGGAGATTAATTGTGCCCCCCGCGACCCTGAAAAGGATAAGCGGAAGTGAATGGATGGATGGATGGATGGAGATTAATTGTATACATGCACACATGTATACAATTGATACAGGGTAATCAGGACAGAGTGGAGACACCTGGGGAAAACAAGCTACAGGTGCAGATAATCAAGATCACAAGACAAGGGAGGAAATAAAACTTAAAACAACACATAAAAGGCAACTAACTATAAAAGTAAAATAGGATATAACTGATAAGAGTTATATCCTGTTTTAGTAAACACTCTACACAGGAGACATGAATAGCTGAAATGACCTTAACATAATTGATTTATTAATTTTTGTTGATTTGTTGATGTCTTTATCTGGACCAAATTGTATATGAGGATGCTGTATAGGACATACAAGAGTATATTAAGTATAAGCAAGAAAATAGCAAAGATGGTGTTATAATATTGTATATTTCTGTTTTATTTTACTGGCCCTAAAGTACATGTGTCAAATCCAAGGTCCAGGGCCCTTTACAAATTCTGCCCAGCAATAAATACCTGCATAAATGTCTGTGTCCATATATTTTCTTATTAGAAGCCAGTTCAAATGTGGTATATGTAAACTGCCCAAAGATATTTTTATTTTTATTTTTGTTGTGATTGAATAAACGATATAATGACTAAGTAAATAGCATGAAATTCTGCAGATTTTTTTGAGGCCTTCATGCAGACCGAATTGTGTGTGATATTATTGTATGGGTCATGCACCAGCATTATCCAGGATAATTTTATGGTAGGATTGATTGTATGGCAAGAGTGACAGATGGGTTCAATGTCAGGGTAGGATTACATCAGGGATGTATCAGGGGAAATGGTTCATGCGTTTAAATACCTTTAGTCAACCATCCAAAACAATGCAGTGCAGTGGTGAAGAAGAGAGTGCAGGTAGGGTGGAGTGGGTGGTTTGTGAGCTGCCAAGCAGAAGCAAAAGAGGAAGACCACAGCAAACAGTCATAGATGTAGGGAAGCAGGACATGCAGAGGGTTGGTGTAACAGTGGAGGATGCCAGGGACATGTTGAGATGGAGGCAGATAAGGTGCTGTGGCAACCCGTATATGGAGTAGCCCAGAGAAGAAGAATTAGAAGCAACTTGAATGACATCAATGACCCTTGGTGTGAGCCCAACTCAGTGTGGCTGTTATTAAAAGTAAATTTGACGCCCTCTGCCTTAAAGCTAATACAATCCTTTTTTCTTTCTTTCCAGCTGGCGGCTAACCTCTGCTCCATTTCTACCAGTAGGGGGCGCGGGCGTGCACGTAAAACCGTGCGTCCAACCGCAGATAGATAGAGAACGGGTGACGTCACCACTTCCACAACAACAAGAAGCTGAAAAACAAGGAAGTGGATGATTGTGTGAAGCCGTGACCTGCACTAAGGCCGTGAGAAGATACGCAGAGCTCCGTTTAACCTGATATTCCTCAGCCTTTGGATCATAACACGACAATGAACAACAAAGGTATTTCTCCAAACCTCGTTTAGGTAATTAGTCAGCTGTTCGCTATACGACGCTGACGTGATTAACTAGAGACGAAGAGCTGCCGTTATGGCTTTCCGAAGCGGACTTCACGTTTAGCCACGTACATAACAATAACCCGACGCTTCCTGGGTAACAGTGTGGCTCCCACTCTGAACCAAGGCGGCTATATTATTAGCATTGAAGCTGTTTACAGTGAAATTCTACATTTACTGTCACTATATTCGTATACCATTAGCGGGCAGGTCACATGTTTTCCAGTTAGCTAATATCTTTGTAGACAGGCACATTTTAAAGGCACAGCTGACGTGACTCTTTCCTTCTCTTTTGTAGGACCCGTCGTACAAATATAATCTGTGTGACTCATTTTAGTAATATTTGTTTTGTTGTCAATTTACGTATTATATCCTCGCGTATTATTTGTCTATTTATTTGAACACACTCATTTCTTTTGTCCCCAGTTTCGTTGTATCTGTACATTTTAGCTCTTTAGCTTTTTCATTATTATGCTCGTAGTCGATTAAACTGGTGCATCGGGCATATATCTGTATCGAGGAAATGATGTGTAATTGTGTAATTTAAGAGGAGAACGATATTGACATTTAATGAGGATTTCTATTCTGTTTTTCCCCCCTCCGGCCCGAAAAGTTAAAAATAACAACAACGACGATAAAGGCTAAATAAATAAACAAATGCCAATCAGCCAGGTTTTATTTCCAGTGTCTGCGTTTGTATTGGCCTAGAGTTTCACAACAGTCATACATTCAGTTATATTTAATTTGCCTATTATTTCCTTAATTACACTTGGTTTGAGAAGAGCAGTAAATATGAAAAAATATCCACCACAAATTTTCTGAGAAATCAGAAATTAGTCTCATTTGTTAAGTTAAAACTGGAGAATTTGTGCAATTCTTACTTTTAAAATATTATTTTGAATATCAGAATTAATTAATTCTCTATTGATGTCCTAATTGATCACTTGTAGTGTTTTTTCCCCTAAATATAGAAATATAGGGCTTCAGTAAAATCGGAAGGACTGGGAAATATTTTCTTTTTAATTAGGGGTTCTTTTTTTCCCTTTTTTGGTTTTAACAACAGGTAAATGCATTGACTTTTGATATGTAAGCTAAAACAAATTTTACTTGCAAACCACATATCTTTGTGTGTAGTCACCTGTTTTGAGTCAGGAAAGAAACCCTGAATCTTATTTTTTTTTTAAATATATATATTCATTTTTCTCTGGTGTATTGTCAGTTGTTATAATCTGCTCCTGAAGAAACCGTTAGTGGGGGGTTTTATTTGTTTGTTTTTTGTGGTTTTCTGTGAATATGAATATATAACTATTAAAAAATATATATATATTAGAGAAATTTTACATCTTACTAATAGGTGCTCAGAAGCCATCTTCAAGTTCACTGGACAATGGACATTCACCCCATAAGCAACATTGAATGTGTTGAATTCCTCTGTTGTTCACATTTAAACAAAATGACATTTTTATTACAGCAGAAACTGTATTAATACCGCTAAGCATGACAGAGGAATGTTTGGTCCCTAAAAGTTTTGTTCTTTCTTGCCAAAACAAATTATTTCCTTTAATGTAAAATCTTTTTTTTGCAGGTTCATATCCACAGCAGGCTGTGTACCCTCAGCAGAGCAGTGCACCTGTATACCCTCCTGCTATGCAAATGTCTCCTCAGGCACCTCCTTACACAGACACACCACCTGCATATTCTGAGGTAACTAATCCATATTTAAGTCAAATGATGAGCAGAGTTAATACTCACACTTACAGTTATAAACAAAATTTAAAAAATATTTTTTCTATTCTCTGTGTCTCCAGATATACCAGCCCAGATATGTGCTTCCACCTCAGGTGCCTGGTCAGGTGCCTCAGATGTCCTCTCCCTATCCTGGTGCTCAGGTGTATATGCCCATGCAGCCACATATGCCAGTTGGGCCTGTGGGCCAGAATGTCCCCATGGCTTATTATCCAATGGGAGCCGTCTACCCGCATGGTTCAACTGTGATGGTGGAGAGCGGCTATGATGCTGGTGCTCGCTTCACAGCCGGCAGCAGTGTTTCCATCCCAGTGAGTGTCCATCCCAAGAAGGCATGTCCACCTTAGATGAGATGCACTTTAAAATTAGGAACCCTTTAACCGTGTTTGTGCTTGTTTCTTTCCTTTACTAGCCCCCACCTCCTGGACACCCCCCTAATGCCGCTCAGCTGGCTGCCATGCAAGGTGCCAATGTTGTAATGACACAGCGCAAGAATAACTTCTTCCTGGGTGGATCCAGTGGAGGTTATACCATCTGGTAACAGCAGCTCCTTCTTCATGCCTAAACCGTGTCCCCATCCCAGATGATGCCCCAGTTCTTTCCCCATCCCATATGCCTCCCTCTTCAGGCTGCTTGGCCATGCCACAATACTGATATCACCTAACGGAATGTAATATTTTAGAGCCCTTGTGAAAGGTACAGTACTCCACTTCTGACCTAGAGATGAAATGATAAACTCCATTGCCTGAAGAGGACAAGTGAAAATCGTAATGTTACAGAATCCATTCCATAGTTCTTCATTGGGTCTAACCTCTTTGGTCATTCCAGATCTGACCTCTTTCAGGCATCTTTATTTGTCGACAAGATCCTCTCCTCTTTGATTGAATGGTCACAAATTACACTGAGATGTTCTTGTACTCCTGTAAAAATACTTTAATGAAATATTGAAATATCAGACCCGCATTAATCTAGTTTAGCTGCTTTATGGTGAAAGTGAAACGCAGTTACAAAGTTGCAGTAAAAAAGAAAAAAAAACCTCCACTTGTCTTTTTTTGAAACTTTTAGTGTAGTTCAATTAATAGGTGTCTAGTAGTTCCATGTAAATACCAGTATGATTATGAGAAGTTACATCTCAACTATTAAAAAATAAAAATACAAAAAAAAAAAAAGTCAGCATCCTGGATGCTTTTAGCTAGAAATGTCTTGTCTTTTGCACAGTATCCAAAATACCACGGAAAATTTGTTGCACAGTGAACTTTCTGAGAGATTGTTCTATTTAAATCACATGTAAATTAAAGAAATTTAAAGCAAAAAGAATTAAAAAGAAAAAAAATCAAAAGATTTACTGCAATATGAAAGTGGTTTACTGTACCTTGTTGGGCAACTTGTAGATGAACATAGTCAAGTGCCAAAGAGCACTGGGGATAGCCCTAAATTTAAGCAAATTAACTTCAGTAAACTTAAAGGAAAGAAAAATTAAAGTAAATCCAAATAGTAAGATGGATGGGAAGGGGTGGTTGGTGTAACATTTGAGCTTCTTTTTTTTTTTGTCTCTTGTTTCTATTTCACAGTCGGATACCCAGAGTTTATACACTAAATGTTTTATTGTACAGACTTAAACTACCTTTCACCGTTTCCTTTTCACGCAGTATATCTTACGGTCATCAAGTATTTATTCGCCACAGAAAAATGTCACCTTTTGTGATAGCATTCGTTTATAGGTAACATTTTGAGCAAAGTTGATGAGACTTATATTTCAGTGTTTCTTTACCTTTCCACATTTAAGTGACTTACGCAAGTAGTTAGGCTAATAAATTTGTTAGTATAACCAATGAGCTGGTTGTACCAAAGATCTGGTCTACAATGCACTTATGTTTGGTTGTGACTTCATATTTTAAATGTCACAATTTAAAAGCAAACTTATCTCTTGGACAAGAACTTGTGACACTGTTGGTCATCGGAACCTTCGGTCTGATGTGACTGCAGTTGTTAGTTAATGTGGGTAAACTGCATCTTTGAGTTGCTGCATACTTTTGCACCTTTGCTATGTACAAGTTAGATTAAAGTACTTTTATCTGAAATGCACTGCTAAGCAAAACGGAGGAGTTGCAGACAATGGGCTCGTTTTTCTTCTTCTTTTTAAATTCAGTTTTCATGTGTTTTCAGGAAAGCTGTGATCTTTTGGGGATTTTTATTTTTTTTAGCACTTTTCACATTTTAAAATTAATCCAGTCTAAACTATTTTAAAACTTTTGACATGTTACATTGTTCAGTTGCCTGCACGTGTATGCAAACCTTTTGCAAAGAGGCTAAATGACTGTCGACATAATGTTTAATTTCCAGGATAATTTTTTTTTTAAATTTTTTTATGCTGTTTAAACTAGTTTTCCTTAGGGTCGTTACATATTACATAATCTGGCAAACTGAAAGAAGACTGCTAAACCTAGGTAAGTTGCCTGTATGGATACCATCAGCTAATATTTGTAGACTTGTTAATTTGTGTCAAGCGTCAATGTGTCACTGGGTATCCGACATATCATATCAAGTTTTAACAGCTGTGGCCGCCAGAAAACAAAAGCTGTTTTCTTGTCAACCAATATTTAGCGATTTCGGTGTTAAGTCAGAAGAATCATCCGTCTGGAAACCTGCATCACTCATCTAATAAACCTCTCCTCCGCAGCTCATACACAAAGCTGCAGCACCAGATGTGACAGTCATCTCCCAGAAGTCTTTTTAAAAAGACTTCATGTCCATTTATTTACCCACTCATGCTGTCATTTCATACAGCTTCATTGGAAAAAAAAAAAAAAGAGGCCACAGCTATCAAAACTTAGAAACTGTACAAACGTTATCTTTTTTTTTCCCCATCTATGCTCTGATTGTTTGTAAAGCAGCATAACGGTGGCTTTGTCCCAGCAATATGAAGTACTGTATTTTACAGCTGACCAGTAGATGCTATGCCAACCACAGCCAGCAAAAGGAGCACTCTTTGTTGAAGGATTATGGACATTTATAGTTCAGGGATTCTCTTTACAATATTTTCTAAAATAGATGTATGTACTAAAGTGATGTGATGGACTTTGGTACACATTCTATCTTTTAAGATTACTAAAGGAGATGAGTGTCACTACAGTTTGCTGAGACATGTCAAAGATGGAATACTTTGAAAAAAGAACTTAGGTGCACTTAACTTTTTTATACTAAACTTAAAATTTAAAATGTAAGTTTAGAATAAAGGTTATTTTGGAAATTTGAAACATGCCTAAGTCTTCCTTTTGTGCATCAGTCACTCTATTTTGTGAATCGAAGCAGGCTAAGCAGGGTGTTCCAGATGTTCTTCTCCCCGCAACATTTTTCAGTTCCTCTTGAGATCCCAAGACGTTCCCAGATCAGGTGAGGTGTATTTTCTTTCTAGTGAATTATGGGTCTCCTGCCAGCTGGATGTACCAGGAAATCCTCCAAAGCGAGGGGCCCGGGAAGCATCCAATTGGGTGTCCAGGACCAGGCACCCTACATAGGATATGTGCTTCAGTCATGTGTCCACAACCTCATTCCTTCTTTTTACCACCCAGAGCTAATGGCCATAGGCTCAGCTGTCCTCACCATAATGGTCTGGTGTAATGCCTGCATTACTGCTGATGCTGCACTGATCCACCTGTCCATTGCATGCGCCATTTTATATTACACATGAACAAGATCCCAGAATACTATAACTCCCAACCAAAATTAAGCAAATCCACTGTTTTCAGATCATTGTTCTTTCACATTTATGATGCATTACTACATTAGGCCAAGTAATTATTTCTGTACTGTCCTATAAGAATGGAAAATATTGTGATTCTAGTTATTATAAATTAAGGAATATTTTCAAGGCTAAACAGCATCACGACATATTGGTTCGAGCAGGTTTCCCCGTTTACAGTCAACATGCGATGGTTTGATAGGATTACATTAGATGTAGCTAAATGTACCTATTCAGTCTAAGTGCAGTGTGCTCGTGCACCGTCTGCAATGTCAGACTGGGGGCACCAATGCATTAAAACATTCACACACTGTCACACAGTAATAACACTCGTCCAAAAACAAGTTTTATTGACTTCCACGTTTATCATAAATAAGGAAGTAACCAGCAACCATTTCAGGTATACAAAACACAGCTAGGAACAAGAAATATTGTGTAGCTGTCCTGTTCTACTTAAAGAAGACCACCATCTTTGACCAGCTTATAAAAGAATTGCATAAAGAAAAAAAGAAAAGTATTTCTTAAAACCAAATGACTATGAAAGTAACAGCCCATAATAGCACCAGAAATCATCTTAAACATGGTTCGTTTAGGAAAAGTACAGTACATCTGCCTGAAGTGACATTACAAGTAAAGAGAAATTTAAACGTGGATGATAAATATTACATTCAAGGCACTTCTTTGATTTGATTGTTTTGCATTTACCGATCGTGTAACTATTTTGTGCTTAGCTCTGCTAACCTGCGCACAACTTCAACTTTCACCTCCTTCAGCCAATCAACATTCACCCCCACCGTGGTACTGTTTTCTTTGGTTTCACTTGCATTTTTAAAGAAAAATATCTTCAACAAGGTGTTCTGTTTTCTCTGCACAATGTGTTGCCAGTAGCAGGTTTCCCTCAAAACACACGCAAGAACTAGTTTTCTTTCTTATCACACTTCCACAGATCATTTGCTTAAGCTCAGCTAACTCGCTGTAAGTCTTCCACCAGGTTCATATAAAGTATTCCTTCTTTTGGGGCGCAGGCTTGTTATTGTCCTCCTCATCAGGGTCCTCTCCTGGAGCCAGCTCCCCTGTCGTCCTGTAGTCCCCCCTGTTGTGGTACAGATACCGGCAGAGCACAAAGCCCAAAGCAGCTAGCGTCAGCAGAATGAGAACAACAACAACTGGGGGGGGAGAAAAAAAAAAGGTTTTATTAGACACTTGTAACTGCAGCAAAAAAAGAACAGAAATCTCAAGATAAAGTACAAACAGTTACCTGCAATAACTGCAGAGTCTGAACTTGTGGGGGCAACTGTTGTTAACACTGAGGGAACGAAAATAGAATATTTAAAAAGAGGTTACCAAGTACTCTGAAAATCAAATGCAGAATAGTAAATACCAGAAAAAGAAATACAAGGCAACAAATGAATGCTACTAAAGGAATAAAAGTACAACAAAAATACACACAACTTGCAAAGAAAATGATATACAAGTGCTTAAAAAAGTGATATAAAAGGCAGCCACGTAAAGTCTATAAAAATGTATTTTCAGAAGTTATCTGAAGGAAACCAAGAGACCCACAAAAACACCATCAAATATAAAAAAAATAAATATGTAATAAGTTACATCTGCTTTCATTTCTAAGGATTTAAGAATCAGGACATGAAACACTATCTAGTCCTTACAAGATCCTAAAAGTATTTAAATACAACCTGAGATGAACAACACATTACATGTTACACCGTGTCAGCATTTAGCATAAATTGAGCCAAAATGCAGAAGCGGGATGTGGAAGAACTAATTATATGTCATGCATTCAGCAGTTTGTGGAACAAACTTTGGCAACAATAAGTTGAAGTAATGATTTTCTTTGTTCCACTGTCATTATCTCACTTTTGGCACAGTGTTGCTTCAGTTCACTGAATGCTTGGGGCATTTGTTTATACACAGCTCTCTTAGGGTCCCACCATAGTGTTTCAGTTGGGTCGAGGTCTGGACTTTGACTGGGCCGCTGCAACGCCTTGAATCTTTTCTTTTTCGGCTATTTCTTTTTGTAGATTTGCTCCTGTGTTTAGGATTATTGTCCTGTCGCGTGGCCCATTTTTGGCCAAACTTCAGCTGTCGGACAGATGGTCTCACACTAGAATACTTTGGTAAACAAAGGAATTCATGGTCAAATCAACAACTGCAATGTGCCCAGATCCTGTGGCTGCAAAACAAGCCCAAATCATCACCCCTCCGCCACCGTGCTTTACAGTTGGCATGAGGTGTTTGTGCTGATATACTGTGATGAATTTTCACCAAACAAGGTGCTCTGCATTATGGTCAAACATACCCAACGTGATCTTGTCTATCTAAAGCACACCGTTTCAAAATGATTTGGGGTTTGTTGGGACACCTTTGCAAACCTAAGCTGTGCTGCCATGTTCTGTTTAGAGAAAAGAGGCTTTCTCCTGGCAACACTTTCAAAGAAGTCATACTTGTTCAGTCTTTTTCTAACTGTACTGTCATGAACTTTAATATTTAAGATGCTAACTAGGGCCTGTAGAATCTGAAATGTGACTCTTGGGTTTTCTGCAGGTTCTCTAATCATTGCGCAGTATGACGGTGAATTTGGTGGGATGTCAACTCCTGAGAAAATTGGCAGCCGTCTTGAATGTTTCCCACTTGTGAATAACCTCTCATTGTAGAATAATGGCATTCAAATTGTTTGAAAATGGCCTTCTAACCCTTCCCTAATTTATAGGCAGCAATAATTGCTTCGTTAAGATCATTGCTATATCTTTGCTCCACACACGTGTGTATTTATATCCTTGTGGGGACATCTCATTGACATAATGCTTTCCCTAGCCGCTTACCCTAACCATCAAAACTGAATGGCTAACCCTGACCCTTACCCTAACCATAACCTAATTGTAACCCTGACACTAAAACCACATTGTGAGTCTCAAAAATGCCTTCAAACTCGTGGGGACCGGGGTTTTGGTCCCCACGAGGGCTGTCGGTCCCCACAAGTATAGTAAACTTCCAATTTTTGGTCCCCACAAAGATGTTCCCCCCCCACCACAACACACACACACACCTCTGAATGCTCCAGACATTTTTATATGTGCCTACACTTGCTGATGATCAGTTAACCAAGCTGCATTGTCTTCGTTTCTGTTAAATAAATAATGACAGTGTAATATGTCATGTTTTGTTGTTCATCTGAGGTTGTATTTGCCTACTTTGGAGACAGTTTCATGAGATGATTATTTATTATGCCTTGGTACACACCTTAAAATTGAAAGAAAGAGGGTGTACTTCTGGGTCTCAAGTTTGCAACAGCCAGTAAAGCCATATTGGAAGACCTAAGGCCCAAAACTGGCTAATACAGAGTAAAATCTTCTATGTAGTTTGGGACCAGTAAGAGACATGTGTTAAAAAGGATCAGTAAAATCCTAAAACCAATTCGAAAGTATACCAAAAACCATGGAGATTTTTTTTTTTTTTCCCCCCCTCCGGTTTTGAGAGTGGATTTTTATATGAAAGAAGCAGGATTGGACAACTTTTTTTTTTTAGTGTGTTGTTTAAAGGTTGGGAGGGAATCAAACTGCAATAGTTTCAGGCTGAAGGCATCAAATTAGCAGACCTAGGGCACTTTCAAAATGATTTGTACTATCGAACATTTGGATTATTGATTTTGAAGTATTTAATTGAAGAAGAAAAAAAATCATACAACAAGAGCTAAGTAGAAGTTCAACAGCAGGATATACTTCTACTTCGAGTAATTGTTGCCATTTGTAATGCTGTGAATCCAGAAGGAGACAGCCAGTAAAGGAAAAGGTAAAACAAAAAGCATTCGAGCATACCCTGAATGGTTGTGGATTCTGCTTGTGTGGGAAGTGATTCAACAAGAACCACATCTGGGGCTGGAAAAAACCAAAACAAATATTATTTATTAAAAACAAAAACTATAACTAAAGGTCACGATATCAGAACCTTTGTTGGTTGTGTCTAAGCAAAGTAAAAACAATAGTAATAGTTCAGAAAGACAAAAATGTACTTACACACATTATTGCTTTTATATGTGGTGGTAAAGGCTGTTGTCAAATTTTCGCTATGTGTATCTGGAAGATAAAAAAAGCATGTTAAAAATGTCACAGTGCTCTATCTTCAGCTCACAGTCTGCTGAGAGTGGCTTGTGTAACACCACAGCTGCTGGCTGAGGAGGGAATATTCACTGTTGAGACACAGTAATCTGATTATTATTAAGGGCTGGGACTGAAGCAAACCTGTCCAACTCCTATTTTTCTGAACACCCCGTGATGCAACGGTATTAGTAAGAGCAGGGAAAAGAGAAACACGTTACTGGTAACTGTAATATAAAGATTTAGAGCTGCAATAATCACTGATTAGCTCATTAACAGAAGATCAATATACAGATTTAGTCATTTTCAAGCAAAAATGCCATCATTTTCTAACTTTTTTCTTTTCTTTTTGGCACTTTGCATTGCAGCAAATTTTATATTTTGTGGTTTAAGGACTACTGGCTGGACAAAACAAGAAAAGTGAAGATGTCATTTTGGGTTCTATGTTATTACAGACTTATAGGCAGTTTTAATCTATAAAAGTTTATAGTGCTTGTGCTTAGATAGGTCAATAATAAAAACATAAAACAGACATATATGGATTTTTATATCTTGTAAAACAAGAGCTTACAGAGAAACTATTAAATACAGCTTTAATATATAGATATTTCAATATTTTCACATTTAAAGAAGACTTTTTATTCCCTTCACACGTGGTTTGTTTCATTTAACAAGTCAAAACTGAACACAAATAATTTAGTATAATATAAGACCAAGAAAAGCATAGCAGTTGTGTATTTATTTACTTAAATAATCCATTTAGAAAATAGCTGCCAACTAACTTTCACTGAAGTGATCGGTTAATCGACCAGAGTGGAAGCTCTACGATGGTCAAGTTGAACTGTTATGCAGCATGAACTACTCCAGTAAAAGTAGATTAACTTTACTTCTCCAAAATGCAACAATAAATCTAACTGTCAGGGGACACCTAACAAAACAGGAAGAAAACAATACAAGTCCATATAGAAAAAAAAAAGAAAGAGCTTACAATTCATGGTTGGTTATTGTTCTCACCGGTTATACCTGAAAGAAAAAACCAAACTGTAAAAACAGACAAAGAGCTCATGGTGATTTCCGCTCAGAGCTTTTCCAACATGCTGAGGTGACACATGTTTTCTCAAACCGGTCAACACCTCGTCCCTAGGCTTTGTTCCCAACGCGTTTCGCAGCCCAGCTGTCTTTTTTTATCAGTCAACCGATCGGACTTTATTTTTTTTTAAGGAGCCCTCAACTTAAAATGTACTTGTTTGGTACAAATCAACCTGAAGCCCGGGTGTAAAAAAAACGACCAATGAGTAACATACTTCCAGAAGAAGTTGGTACACTTCTCAAACTCTAGCTGATCAATCAGGCATTGTTCATCGCAGCTGTTGAGTG
>VOQK01005523.1:6076-16250 GCA_015052645.1 Benitochromis conjunctus
AATATTGTTAAATGACATGATTAGACTCATGTCTTACCCTGCCTTTGTCCTGATAAATCATTTTTCCCCTCCCCTAATTCAACGCTTCCAGTGCTTGCTGTGGAGGTTCAGCTATCCCTCACAGGCTTGTTGGCTCTTTTGATGATGCTTTAGCCCCAGCCCCAATCACAGTCACATAGGCATAGAGACCGGTCAGCAACCACTAGTCAACATGGAAACATATTTAAATTTTCATACACCAGATGATTTGCTGAGGGAAATACATGTCGGTCGTTTAGCAGTTGCTGGAAGTCAGAAGGATTTTGGCTTGTGAGGGTTTCGTCGACTGGTCTCTCGGCCTTTGTGACTGGGCCTTTACTGTAGTGTAGATATGGGTTGATGCTTAAATGCAAGTTCTTATGCAAAATTAGGTGGAATGGAATGGTCTGTATTTTAACCAGCACAGTTTTTTACATGTGTGGAATGAAGGTTTTATGTACCATAAATCTATCCTTGTGGTTTCAACTAATCCTTCATGATTCTGCCGGACCAGGTTTACTTCCTCTCAGTGTCTTTGCTCTGCTGTTGTTCCTCAGCAGGTCTCTGTCTCAGGATCGCAGCAGTCCATCTCCTTGGACCGACCTCCTGTCTCAGCCTCACAAACACAAGGAGCTGGCCAACTACTGCAGCATGCTGCAGGAGCATTACTACCAGAGCTACGTCAAAGGTGATCTGCGTCACCAATACAAAGGCTTAAAGGGTTAATCGAGTAGTCTAAAAAAAAAAAAAAAAAATATCCTTCCTCCATCGTTTCCTAATCTCTTTCTTGTAGCCTGTAAGGAAAAATGTGAGGAAAAATTCAGGACTTGTAAAAAGACGACCACATAGCTCAGATTAGCCAACTGCACCTACACGAGGCTTCTGCATAAGGTGGATATATTGTATGAGCCTGCTGTGGTGAAATGTCCCAAAAATGGACTGCAAAAATTTCAGATAGATACTCGATCACACAAGGGAACCTGTTGTTACATTCGTAATGTGTGGTTTAATGCTGGCTACATTTGTTGGCTTTCGTAAAGGGACAGATGGTTCATAGCTTTAAATTGAGTGATTCATTTTATAAAATGTGTTTTATGATAAAAATTATATATTGTATTTACATATAATAAATATAATACATCTTTATAATATAATTTTCATAGAATTAAAACAATATATTTTAATAATATTTTTTTCCTCATCTGTTATTATTTTATGATGGGACAAAAGATGGATGATTGATTATATTAATAAAAATGTGAAAATGTTGTAGTAGTAGTAGTACAAATAATCATAAATGATAATAATAATTTAGGTTAGAATATATAATGTAATATATATTAAATATTACATTATAAATATTGTATATGTTAAATAAAGATAAAAAATAAAGAAATACAAATGGCTAAAGGTTTGGCTAAACACTTGGGGTCACCAGTATTTTACATCCTTTGCTGTGAATGAAGATGCAACCAGTTTTCTTTAATAATCCTTGGGGTCTCCTTGTGTATTAAATGTGCTTCCACGCTAATACATTGTGTCACAGGTGTTCTTTTAAAGTACAGTGACTGTGACTCAAACTCATCTGAGCATCATCGTTTGGTCCATGTTTTTGTCAGGTGTGTACCGCAGCCTGCAACAGTCCTACAACATCAGCTCCCAGGACATCCTGATGGCGATGGACTACTGTGAAGAATCGCTGCAGGAGATCGACATCACCTCCTTCCTGCAGACGCTATGTGGACACATCAGGGTCTTCAGGGAACACGGCAAGACTCCAGGATGGGGAGGAGGGAATCTGAAACCTTCAAGAAGCCCTGCCACGTTCATTATTGGTGAAGCTGTGGGAGAGCGACCAGATGATAAAGTGGCCTCTTCATGCAGGTGAAGCTAATAGTCATCAGCATCAGATTAAATGCCACAGAGTTTTTGAGGAATAAGTAGTTTCTGTTTAACATACTCAGCATTTAAAATGTTATAGTTTATAGTTTAGTTATAGTTTTTTTGTTTTACATCAAAGATTTCAATATAGGGAGTAACCCAAGAATCTGAATATGGTCTTTCTATTTAGTCATTTAGTAATGATTTAAACTGTCCACCGGATGGTGCTGTTTGAGTTGGCAAATTTTTAGGCCTACATCAGGCTTTTCTTCACGTGTGCTGTTGGTGTAACTTAAACATACTTTGATTTGTTTGTTATAGTAATAAACTTTATTTATTTTTGCAATTTTCTTTAAAAACAGAAAGGCTTTAAAAAGATGCCAAAATGTTTTTATTATAAACAAATTTATATAGCGTTTTTTCTAGTCACACTTCTAAGCACCAGTCTTCTATCTTTACATCATAAGGGAAAGACTAGTAAACTATAGTAAAAACTACAAAATTAGAGCGAAAACCTCAACAACCAGACCAGCCCCTATAAGCAAGCACTTGGCGTATGTGGGGAGGAAGAACTCCCGCTTAACAGGATGAGATCCCTGACAGAACCAGACATGAGTGGGGAGCCTTTTGCCACCGTGTCATTGAAGTGGGAGAAGAAAGAAAACGGCAAACAGCGCAAAAACATAAACTATGGAACAACGAAGCAATGTTTTAGTGTCATTTAATCTAGCTTTATGTTTGTAATGTAAAAAGTATAGAGGGTGTCTGTTTCCTAAAAGCACTCTGCCACAAGTGAGCCTGTGCTCTGAGACTGAAGTGCTCTGGTGGAATATTGTGAGACCTTTACGATATCAGGGAGTGTTCAGAACTGTGTGAGAAGTGAGCTCTGATATTGGCATGTGCATTATAGGCAAGAAGAAATAAATGCATGTTTCACTTTATGTAAAGCAGTCACAGATACCAGTGATGCATTTGGTGACTCATTCAAATCAAAGCAACAACCCACCACACAATGTTCCTAATTGTCCTTTGATTAATAAAATCTGTTAACATGTTCCATTTCATAAGTTTACTGTCAGTCTGTTGGCTTTTTTCCTTCCATAGCATTTTATAATAAATCTACAATAATACAATCTACAATAAGATTTCTGTTAACTGATACATTTATTAATTGTGTGATATTTCTGGCTGCAGTATTGAAGTGGAGGACACCAGTGAAGCTGAACCCAGAGGGATTCCTGATTCCTCTGCTCCTACATCTCCACCGATCAAGGAGGAGTCCAAGAAAGGAAAGATACCAGAATTCCCTCTGATGCTGCTTCAGACACAACCCAAGTGTGAAGTGTATCCAGATCTGCACAAAATAATACAGGTAGTGTCTGAAGGGTAATCCCATACTCTTCAATTTGTTCCCTTAAAGTTGATTTTTGTTTGTGAATTCCTGTACCAGTAAGCTAACAGTTTTAAATTAGTATCATTTACATTTTTAACTATTTTTTTGTCAGGATAAATTCATGGAGATCCTATCTCAGTATTTCAAAAGTGTTCCCTCCAATCCGCACTACTTCTTCTACTCTCCACCTTCATCCAAGAAAGAGGTGAGTTTGCTTTAGATTTGCTACAATATCATACATCACATAACATGTTAGGTGTTATAAAGAGGGAAGGATTTTTTTTATTTTTTATTTTTTTAAGGATTTGGACAAATCGGATGTTGGGGGAAAAAAATTAAACAAAAAACTGTGTTTATTTCTCTTCGGAAAAAGTGGAGAAGCAAGCCAATGAGAGAGATAAGTGATATCTGAGCATGGACCTTGCTGCTATGATTTTTCTTCACAGGAATCAGAGGACGGTGAGATCAAAAGAAGGCCAAGTGAAGAGCTGCTGTCAGAAGCTGAGCCCGCTACTGAAGACGGTAAAGGCCATTCTGAAAAGTTTACCTTTAATTTAGGTTTGTTGTTAGTCTCCTGTCATCACTTAAAATTGGTCAGAGTATACTTCATGATGCATACTGGTCATCTTCCCTATAAGCCTTTGCTTTGCAACTCTGTCCAGGAATATCGAAGATTTTATTTATTTATTTATTTATTTTCTTCCTCTAATAGCTATTGATAACTTGCCGCAGGTAATCAAAATGGCTAATAGTGGAATAATTGAAATTACTGTGACTTGACTCAACAAAAGGACTTTTATTGTTAGAGGAGGCTACAAAATAGAAAGGGAACATAAAACGAGTGAATCTTCAATGGGCATTCCGTCCTGCGCATGTGCTCTGAGCCCTAAATGCTTTACTCAGTGATTTCTATTAAATCAATAACTAACATAACCTGCCTACTCATGGGCATTATACAAGTGGCTGTTTTATAATGTAAAGCAATCTGTTATGGTGGCATAAAGGTCTGGGAGAAAGATGTAGGAGAAGTTTGCTTCTTTTTGGGCTTGAACACAAATATTTCAGTAACCCTTCAGGAATTCCAGCCATTCATATTGAGTCCTTGATTGCCTGGAACACCTAATGCAGTTCTGCATTATGGAGAGAACAAAGTCGAGACATGGTTCGCTTTTCCCTTAGTTGACATGCAGTGCACAGCAGGAGAACACCAAGATTCAGCTTAGTTGATGTGAGGGTATGGTCTTTGGAGAATGCATAACAGGCAGGACACACATGGTCCCTGTGGGTCACTAAAAAGTTTGATAAGTCTGAAAGTAAACTTTCCTAAAACTTTATTTAACCAAAGACATGAAACAAAAAAAAATTTGCTCAGATTTTCTGATTCTCAGGACTATATTAAAGTTATCTTGCTACACTTGCAGAAAATGTGCCAGCCTCCTGTATAATGACGGAGAGTGACACAGATTTGGTGGTGGAGTATGAGGAGCACCCAGGCAACAGCTCCCATGGAGAGGGTGAAGACCAGTCCCTGTCTGACTCCAACACTGTAAACCAAGACCAGGACTCATTCAGCATCCTGGAGGGAGAGTCCCTGCTGGAGAATGAGGCCCCACAGCTGGACATGCCACCACTGTTTGTTCATATTACCTGCTCTGTCAACATGAAGAGCTGCCATGGATCCATGCCCATACAGACACTACCCACATGCCTGGGTGAGTACAGCTGACTGGTTTCAACCTAAGTGGCATCTTCTTTCTGTGGAAGGAAGCATATCTAAAGCTGTGTTACCCTTTTCCTTTTAGAAATCACCACTTTTGACACTTTAAAGAGTTGCTTCTTCACACAGTTAATATTGTTCCAAAGCTTATTTCATAGTTGTTTTTGCAGGTGAGGTCATTTCCTGCCTGGAGAATGCTGAGGCTGTGCAGTCTGTAGATCTGAACGAACTCTCAGTCACGCTGGATATTTTTGTTCTGACGCTCCCTCTGGAGATCGAAGCCATGGCAGACTTCCATCATAACAGGTGAATCAAATCGTGTGCAAAATCAGATTTTACAAGCTTTTCTGATGTGTGTTTTGTTCTTTTGTTTTTTATCTCTATTTTAAATTGCCTGATCAAATTGCACTAAAGGTTCTTTGTTGTCAAGTCTTATTTACTAGGATTGTTGGTAGGATTTTAATGAAATAACACTTCGTCCTTTTTTACAAGTGATAA
Organism: Benitochromis conjunctus; assembly: GCA_015052645.1. NCBI lineage: Eukaryota > Metazoa > Chordata > Actinopteri > Cichliformes > Cichlidae > Benitochromis > Benitochromis conjunctus. The sequence continues at coordinate 11,584 of VOQK01005523.1, forward strand.
CGTAGAGCAGAAATAAACAAAGAAACTGGTGAAGAAAGACACTGCTTGTTCTGCAGTGAATTTCTGAAATGGCCTTTAAAGAGTTATTGATGCCTTTTTGGGCAGGATTTTACTCACTTCCCTGGATTTGACCGCAAAAAGCGAACAGAATGAAAGGAAAGTTCAATTGGTGGAAAATGAACCAAAAAAAGAAGTACAAAGTATCTTTCTGCACCCTGCACTGCTCTCTGAATTAAAGTGGCTTCACAGAGATGAACCAGGAAGCCCACACCTTTGAAAGAGGAACATGAAAAACTGGACTGCAGTTTGTCAACTTTTATGCTACCTAGTCTTGATGCTCATTACCTCTGCAACAGGACTAGTGACCTGTCCAAGGTGTACACCATCTCTCAACCTATGACAACTGGAATAGTCTCCAGCCAGATAAATAGATGAATAAATGTCAGACAGATTAAACTAAATGAGAGTATTTTGGTAGATCACAAGCTTTTTACCCACTGAAGAAACAGTGACATTTTAAAGTAAAAAAACAGCTCTGTGAGATAAAGGTGGAGGTTCATTTTAAGACACACCCCAGTCAGGGTCCTAGAGCTCTATCTGCATGGCCTATAACTGTATATAATCACCGGTAATGCACATCTAAAAAAAACAAAGAATATTTGAGAAGAACACAGTACACCATGAGTCTGAATCTCTATGAACAATTATGGAAAAGGCTGAAATTCACAGTTGGAAGATAGACTCCAGCAAATCTTAGAAAAGCATAATAACAATTTATTTCACTGATGTCTACACCAGCAAATGTGCTGCGGTTGTCTTCTGTCTGAAATATCACTAGATATATTTTACTTTAATTAAACAAGTACTATTTCCTTTGTTTTCCCTTTTTATTTAATATTTAATTGTTTTGTTTCCTGATTCTCTTTTTGTAAATCACAACTGTTACTCTGAAATATATGAAAGAGAGCTGAAAGAATAATTGATTATTTCATCCACAGAAAATATCTTATTTTAGTCATTTTTCATTCAAAGACTGCTAATTATCTGGTACCAATTTATTATTGCTTCTGTCGTCTGTGTGAACCTAAAAAACAATTTGACAAAAATAATAAATTGTAATTTTTGTGTTCACTTTTCAGATTTTGTAGTTAATTGCTTATTTTAGATTAAATTGAAGGGATATTGGAAGTGATGATTATTAGCAGCACCAGAGTGAAGCTGTTGGCAGGACTTTTGTGTTTTGTAGGAGACACATACAAAATGCAAGCGCTGCTTCTTTGAATTAGCCTGAGTGAAAACTCCACGATGTCCCGGCTTCACGTCAGATCTCTCCGTGTGTAGGTACACCTCAGAGAGCAGTGTGAATCGTTCACCAGGGCAACCCTCCTCGTATCGCTCTGATGAGGAGCTGATGGCCGTGTTGGACAGCCTGAGGGGGGGAAGTGTCAATGGCATTTCTGGTGACCCCTTATCCAAACTCCCACTTCCCCACAAGTTGGCAATACTGGCCACAATGGACGAGGTGAGTCCTCACACACATTACAGGTGGGCAGCTTCACTTTTCCACATTACTGAAATGTGCAGCATTTTCCAAGTCAGCTTGTGCAGTCATTCACTTCACAAGAGCTCTTTCTAATGATCTTCTTTGTCTTCTCTGAAAAATTCGCTGAACAGATATCTATGATTTTCTGCTGTTACTGTACACACACACACACACACGTACACACACACACACACACACACACACACAGTAGCAGCGCTGCTCTTATTTTGGTTTCCCTCCGTGTCATTCAGATCCGCTGGCTGCTGGAGGATGAGATCGTCTCTGCTCTGCGTCACTCTCGGGTCATCGGCCCGGCCACGCTGCAGAAAGTGGCAGAGCACGTTTTACGCTCCAGCGGTCGACCGCACTGTCATTGTGAGGAAGTCCCACTTCAATTTGTCTTTGGGCCTGAACAGTCTCTGGAAAAATTCAAAGAGGCAAGACGAACAAACAGGATTTAAACTCGAGACAAAACTAATTTGACAAATATGTTTCTTTAGGAATCGACCACACATTCACTGTCATTTTTTGTCTTCACTCCAGTCCAGTTGCTTTTACTTTTCTGTTTCTCTTAGTGGTAAACTTAGCTCAATACTTATTGCCAAATATTTTATTTATAAAATACCGGGTAATATTAATGCTAAATGAGCACAGAAGATGAAAACAAGCGAGACCAGAAACATGTCTACACATATTTGTATGAGAACATGATAGGAGCTAATTATTGATTCTTTAATTTTAGATTTATCTATGTTATTTCTGTATAAGTGGACATAGGAATATAAAGTAAACGTTTGTTTATCTTGCAGGAGTTTCGTAGGATGTCTTTTTCTGGCTATGTGTTAAATGGAGAACAGGGCGGCTTCTACTATATGTCCCTGAGCAGACTGCACCCGCAGAGGATCCGAGAGACCAAGAGGCTGTCTGAGAGCACTGCATCTCCCCCACAGCACCCTGCCACCACCACCACCATATCCTGCAGTGCTGCAGCTCAGATCGAGACCACCACACTCGAGAGTGAAGCAGAAGCTCAGGCTGACAGTGAGGTTCGATACATCAATCATTGTGTTGTGTAGAGGAGGGAAAACTACATGATATCAGCCTTTATCTGTCCAGTCTGTGTATTCAATTTGTTTTTTATAAGCTACTTGATATCAGCATATATCCATGATCAGAAATAAATCCCTTTAAATTTTAAGACTTTTATTTAGTAGAGTTTATCCTAGAAGTGCGGCAAGAGTTTTATCAGACAAAAGGACACTAATTTTTACTTGAACTCTGTGCAGAGTGAGGACAAGAAGCCAGTCAGTGTTGCTGCTGATGCTCTCAGTGACACGACTACGGAAGCTGGTGAATCAGTCAGAGCCTTGAAGCCCGAAGCAGATGACTCTGCTAGCATGGTTGGGGACAGAGGTCAGCCCAGTACCTCCCAGCTCCAGACAGAGAGCTGCACAGAATCCACCTCACCCCCAAAGACACCATCGAGTGTCAGCCTGGCTGAGTCCGTGCAGTCAGCCTCTCACAGTGAGTTTCACAGTCACGCTGCATACCTGTTTATTTTTATGAACCTACTTGTGTAACATTTTTCTAAGGTGCTTAGGTGTGCTTGTTTCAGTATTTTATTGGATGTGTATCACCATACATGTCCAGTGACTGATATAATACCTTACACTTGTACTTTATTCTGAGCTTGGAAAGAAAAGCATCTGGACTTCTTTAAGTTTTTCTTGAAGACGTTTCACCTCCGAAAGAGTGACCTTTGTCCTTTAGATGCAGATGGACAGCCGAGTCTTGTCCTGATCCTAATTACCTGATGAGACAAGACACACAGACCTTCAAAGTAAAACAGGAAATATACACTGACAGAACTCAGAGACACGATACTGACCGAGAATAGAAATCAAAACCAGAGAACAAGAACATCTTAACCCGAATACATCATCAGAATAAACTAGAACATAAGATACTACTACTACTACTACTACTACTAATAATAATAATAATTATTATTATTATAAACACAAAATGCTGGAACAAATGACCCAGGACCATGACAGTAACCCCTTCCCCCCCTCCCCCAAGGGCTGGCTCCTGACAGCCCCAAGACAAAAACAGAGCATCAACCGACTCAATATTCCATACAGTTCAGGTGGCCGACCGGGAGATCGGCAGCACAAGAGCCCAGAGTGGAGGCCGACCACGTGGAAGACAGTGGCGGATCAGATGAAGCAAATCTGGAGGCCGACCCCGGGAAAGGCAGTGGCGGCGGTGCAGTTCAGGAGGCCAGCTACGACAGCAATGATGTCCAGCCAGTGGCCTAGAAAGTGGCCGGCGCCAGCGAGGTTGAGGCTGAGCAGGACGTGCAGGGTGTGGACGTGGATGAGCAGTTTATGCTGGGCGTGGACGTGCTGGCAAAACCGGACGTCAGCGTGGCAGCCGCAGGATCAGACAAGGCAGGACCAGACAAGGGTGTGGCAACCACAGACGACGAAGCAGGTGGTGGTGCTGCAGGCGATGGTGTCGAAGCCACAAGTGGTGGCGCTGCAGGCGACGGTGTGGAAGCCGCAAGTGGAAACTGAACCGACTCACCAGAGCTGTCAGCGGGCACGAGGTGCTGGAGCAACTCCCCAGAACCTCCAGCGAAAACCGTTGGCTGAAGCGACTCCTCGGAGCCTCCAGCGGAGGCAGAGGATGGCTGGAGCAGCTCCTCGGACCCTTCAGCAAAGACAGCTGGCTGAATGGGCCCCTCGGACCCTCCAGCAAAGACAGACGGTTGAAGCGATCCCTTGGACCCTCCAGCAGGAACAGACACAGAACCAGCAGGAGCAGAGTCCTCTGGCAGACACGAAGCAAGCTGGAGCTGCGCAGGCCATTGGCTCTGCTCAGGCAGCAACAGCAGGGTGCAGTCCTCAGCTGGCTTCTTAGCCTCCAGGGGTCCAGAGTCAGTTAAGGATTGAAACTTGGCCAGCTTCTGAGGAACCAAAACAGTCTTAGTGGGTTTATCTCTCTGCTCTGAATGAGTGGTTGAAAAAAAAGTCCTTCAGGTTGTATTGTCATAACCCTAAGCACAGCTGGAGTGGGTGAAGGTGATGGCTGAATAGGTGGTGGATCTGATGACTGAGCT
>VOQK01005529.1:7841-22313 GCA_015052645.1 Benitochromis conjunctus
ACTTTTAAAAATTATTTTTTTTTTTTTAGTTTTTTTTAAAATTTTTTTTTTTTTTTTTTAATTATATTTTATTTTTTTTTTTTTTTTTTTTTTTTTTTTTTTTTTTTTTACTATAAACATGTCCGCTCTCTTATTTTCAGTCAGTCTGCACACATGTTAGATACCCAGCGGCATTTTAAGAAATGATACTTGACGTTAGAAGCAAAGGTTTGTGTATAAATCAGTGGGCTGGGGTCTAAGCGATACAGACAGGCTAGGAAGGTTGGAAGATAATGAAAGGTTAAAACATTCTTTTATACGATTTGTTGACAAAAAGGAAGACATGAAAAAAAAGAGGAGTTGGCTTTCTCTTCCTAGGGGGTGTATGCCAGCAGCGTGACGATGGAGCTCTAAACCGGTAACATGTAGGGCAGACATGGTGTTTCAGGTCACGTTTATGATATTCACTACAGGACTTTAGATGTGGTTGGGAGACATTTTCTCCCCAGGTCCATTTCTTCTCTGTCAGTTTAGATAAGTCTTGAAGTTGGGCTTTAGCAGTGAGGGCTCCCTCTTTCATGCCATAGTTCTTTTTTTTTTTTCTCCTTCTCATCAAATTTCTCTTAACTCTTTTGCTGTCCTCCTTCAAGTCTTCTGCTGTCCTTCTCAGCTCTCTTCTGTCAAATTAAACTTTAACTGATCTTCCGGCATTCTTAGTGTTATACTGGTCCTTTAAGTTAATGTTAGACCTTCAGATCTTTGACCAACTTGGTATATAATCTGGTTAGGACCCCTACTGCTGCTATTTTTGTTTATAACCGTCCTTCATACCTTGAAATAAGCTGAGAAAAAATGAAAAAAACAATAATAATAATCTTTTGAATCACAGTTCTGTGTCTCTATTGTCGGTGAGAGAGAGAGCCACGGAGAGTTTGTTGGGATAACAAGAAAGAAAGATCTGGATAAACAAGTTTATGCAACAAACATTTGCAATCCATCATGCTAACTGAGTGCTCTGATAGCCTGCCAGTTGTATCTGAAGAGGCTGTGTGAGGCCCAGTTATGCCCGCTGACCTTAGAGAGCACGAGGAATGCAATCTTTAAGATAAAACCTTTGTCTCGGTCAGGTAAAATATAGCAATATTAATCGGTTATCTTTTTTCATAATATACACAGGAATGCTAAAGTAAGCTGATGATATTAAACAGAACAGTCCTGTGAGATGTGCTCGGCTTTCTGATTTGTTGGAAGAGCTCAGCTGAAAACATCTGCTTGTGATATACAGTGCTATGCAGTTTTATCTGTTTTGGACACACATAGAAATAGAAATGGTCCTTGGCAGAGATTGTGATTACTGATTGGCCTGCTTACTTTTTTTCTTCACATAGTCTAAACTAAGTTAAGACACTATTGCGATGGCAGTGTTAGAAAGCGGTTTCTCCACAAATAAGGGAAGTCAGCGTCTTTAAAAAAATCCTCTTAAACTGCCTTTCATGCTTGTTTACCTCCTTGTCCTGATATGGTTCTGTTTAGTGCTGACAAGTCTCCATATGGCATATTTAGTCAGCTCAGCTATTTTTAATCAGGGCGAATTCTTAAAAGTAGAGAATGTGTGAAACCAGATGTTTCGTCTTTCCTTTGCCTGTCCTTCTGAGCCTCTTGTGCCCTTGAAATTGTGTCATTGTTCAACAAGGTTCACTGGATCTAGGGTCGTTGCTCTGCATTAGCTTTCACCTCAGACTCCAGCCAAGCATTTGAAAGCAGGAACAGCACAGAATTCTAATGTGGTTACATCTGTGTCAGGGCGGACCCTCGTCTTGAAGAAGCTAAACTGACACATGTCCTTTGAGGTGCCCACTCTTGAACAGTGCTTTAGTATCAGTTTACTGGATGCAGCTGCAATATCAAACCAGTTTGTTTCAATCATTCATTCATTCAAAAAAATATCTCTTTATATTAGTGATATAAGATGTGAACATCTGGCCTGATTTTGGTCACATCCAGCTGGAATCTGCCCCAGTCATAGCCAGGGCAGATTTAGACCAAGAATTAGAAACACAGGTGTTCAGGAAGGGAATCGTTTTCTGGGAGGAAACTGAGGGCGGCTGTGCTGAAACACATCAGCGCAGCAACAGGATCCAGGCCACTGTGTTATAAAACTGACATTGCCGAAGAGCAGCTTGAGGTCTGAGTATGTGATAAATAGATAAAAACGCTTTACGGGTCTCCAGTGGGGCGACATTCTAGGCTTAACAAACCAAAAAACAGAAATAAATTTCACGTAATTGCAGAAATAAAATAAATTTAATCGTTTCTACAGTAACAACGCAGTGCAGTTATATGAGAACAGTCAATGCGAAAGTAGAAAACCAAAAGACTGGTTTGTACCCAGTGTGAAAGACAGATGTCCAAGTATATTTAGCTGGCCTGAATAAACCAGTCACTACGCACAGTGACAAACCACTATTCACTTTCCAGTTTAAACATTTGGTCTGAGGATTTAGAAGAAATAACTTGAAATAACAAAATGAACATTTTTAATGTAAAAAAAAATAAATATATATATTATTTGTCTTATTAAAAATGTTCATTTTGTAAAGTTTGATGGCATTCCATGTAGAAATTACCAGGGTATGCTATATATGTTATAATATATATTATATATATCTATATATATATCTATCTATCTATCTATCTATCTATCTATATATACATATATATATATATATATATATTATATACATTGTGGGTTATCTTAAAATTAAATGAAATGTGAAAGTGAGATGAGGATCCCCCATAAATAATTCCCTGTATGCCTATATTTTGTCAGTACAACTTTGTTTTAAATAGCTCTGTATATCATTATTATCAAATTGACCAAATTGACCTTCAGATCAACCTATTGACGTTAAAAGAGGGGTCAGAGGTCAAATGTGACATGACATTTTAAATCATTATATGGTACTTTCGAACAGTTTACAGTATGTACTACGCTTACACAGTTATAAGGATTTTTGTCAATTTTCAACCAGTAAATCATTAAGTTGACCTTGAGGACCTTGGTGGATGTAAGTCAAATTTTAGTGGATTGTTAACATGATCCCAGTCTATAGCCCTACAAAGTTGTATCAGAATTCAATAAAAACTATTGGTGCTATCTTGTTTTGAAACAGAAAGAGTGACACACACATGCACACACGCATACAAATGGTACCAAAAACATACCCTCCTTAGTGGAGGTAATTAGGAAAGTGTTTACTGAGGTAACATATCAGTTGAGAAGTAGGTTCATTTTGTCACTGACTTCTATACGATTGGACTTATTTTTGCAACCACAGACGTCATCTTCTGCATGCCATTAAAATGATTAATATAATTATAAAGTATTTCTATACTGTCTTTATATCCAGAGGCTAAAGCCGTCTGTTCAAATCAAATAAAAGTGAAAAATAGAGAGGAGCGTTATTTCATTTCATTCATTCATTATAGCATTACACAACAGTAAAGAAATCTCACCAACTGTTGTGCGATGTGATCTTACTACCTTAAGCAAGTTTAAGTACTGGATCTACTGGCTATAATCAGACCAGTAAAAATTGCTGGCATCTTGAGTGGTGAAACAGGCTGAAACGGCTGAGGTCCATGAAGGACACCATGAAAACATAAGCTGACACAGACCTCCAGTCTCAAAACAGACTGCTCTGCATGTGTGCTGGTCGAGCAAATTGACCATTGCCACATTTCTCACAGTTTCCATGGACACAGGAGAAATATTGCTAAGACCCAGCACTGGGCTGTTACCTTCTTGTCAGACTATGCTGTGATGAGAGATGTTCACCACTTAATTTCGCCAATTTTAGTTATACAGACACAGTGTTTTAGACTCTATTTTTTAGATTTTTTATGCGGCAGGCATTCCTTTTTTCATGGCTTGTTAAATATGATCATTCTAGTATGCATTTCAAGCCTTAAGAGTGTCAAAGCTCTACTGCACTTATTCCTGCGTCATTTAGATTACTATAGCACCACTTTTACATTCAAACTCTGACAGCACCAGCCTCATCCTTGTGTGGAACACGTTTACCTTTCACTGATTTAGCTTTCAGCTTTAGCTTGCTTGCTTGTCAGACCTAGTGCCAAGATTTGAGAGTCGTTCCTAATGAAATGTACATACTTCAAAGCAGTAAATCCCAAGGTTGTAATATGCCCTGTTTTGAATCTATAAATGTGTCATGTTACATTTTGTTTTACATGTAAATAAATAAATAGGTCAAGGTGGGTTTGTCCCGCTCAAGCAGGATAAACTCTTTGGAAGTGAATTTAGTAGAAATATGGGGCACAAGCCAGTGTGGCACACCCAAGGTCGTTTTTGATGGATGATCACTAAAGGTGTTTGCATGCATACATTTCAGCCTCTTTGTGTGAGACTTTAAAAGATTAATACAATTCTCTCCTTGCATGAAAAGCAAAGCACTCTGCACTTTTAAGCACTCATTGCACTTACCACTGTACACCAAACTTGGCCTCACCATGCCCTACTGTACTATTCGTTTTGCCCGGAGATTTACCGTCTTAAGTCAGTGTCCCCTTTTCATCAGTTACATGGTGACAAAGCAGCAGCAGGGAGAAATTTGCCATTGAGTTTCCAACCTGTCACTCTAGGCACTGACGCCCAGTTAATGAGAATTCAGCCAGGGGATTTTCTCCCTGTGAGAGATTATGGAGAGAGGCAGAGGCCATCACTCCTACCTTGGGTGTTCTTCACTGAGAAAGACAGCTATTGTCACAACATTCCTGCCTCAAGCTGCTCTATACTTCACAGCCTGATAAGCAGCAGTTTGATCAGCCGGCACCAGAGCAGGTATTTTAGTGCAGGCTCTCTGACGTCAAGTTTAGGAAATCATTTCACGCCTTAATAAATGTTAACCAAGATTAAACAGCGTCTACGCTCCAATATATACATTCTGTGTAGGTCACGTTTCTACTGACAAATGAGGTGGAAGGTATATAGACTGCATAAGGTTTGTTGGGGCTTTTTGCTACCAGCATTTCTTTTTGAAAGCTTCACAGCAACAACAGCAAAAACTAATTTTCTAAGCAAACCAAGGAATCAATAACAACAACAGCAGCTTGAAAATAAAACACAAAGACAAGTGGAGGCATAATCTTACATAAAGTAGTACCTAGATAACTCGACAGACTCCAAACACCTCCATTTTAATCCACATATACACGCTCTATTCTCATAATATTAAACTATTATTACTTAATCAAACCCCATCCAAAAAGCTGCCATTACCCCCAAAATGTTTCGAATGTTTCTTATATGAAACTTTGGAAGGCGAACCTGTTGAAACTGCCAAAATGCTCTGCCCACTGATGTCACAAACGGTTTAATGCGCTGACACTGGTGGAAAATATTTGAAGAGAGTGTTTTGTTCATGCTAAAATAGAAAGAAAGATTGAAATCTGTGCCTGCCAATAAAGATAAAGAATAAACTGATGTGCAGAGGGGTAAAAGGGGTTATTTAATTCTTGCATGCCTATTTTGCATTTAGTAAAACAAAATATAGCTTCCTTTCAGTTAGATTCAGTTACAAAAAAAATAACTGGGCAGCACAACTTGTTTGAGAATCAAAGCTGAAATCCTATAGGCTGTTTCATAGAAGTGATTCAACTGCATAGACAGCCAAATCTGTCATATCTCCATCTTTTAATACAAGACATTCTTGTCTGCAGAGGCATCACAGCCACGGTGCGGTCCTGCATTTGAGAAACTCACTGACAGTTGTGGTTGCTTTAACAGAAAGGGCTGACATTTGTCTCAAAGCCTGTGCAGTAAAGTCTTATAGTCTTTTTTGGATGCCTTCTTCTCATCCCTCCTTCCTTTCCTCCCGTACAGCTCAGGATGGGTGTAGTCTAGATGAGAAGTGGGCGAGCAGTGAATGGCTGCCTAGCTGGCAAAGGATTATGCCAGCTGAACAGAGTCTTCCAGCCCTGAGCTGTCCACCCACTCCAGATCCTGTTCTTCTGTGATTAGCCTGCAGCCTCTGCCCACTTTAGCCTCCGTTCAGAGGCTGTCTCAGTCTCAGGTGTGAGTGATTTCCAGGCAACCTTTGCAGAGTTTTCTGTCCATCTACATGAGTTATGTGTAATGAACCAGCACATTTAAATTGGGCAGCATTCAGGCAGGCCACCAGGCTTGTTAAGGGATTATTATATCTGCCTTAGTTTGTCTTGCCTCAGCTTGATGAAATGTCAGAAGCTGTAGTTATTAGTTGTGCGAGTGCTTGGTGGAATCCCTGCTCCTTATGACTACATCTTTTAAGCCCAAGGCTAGACATTTCTTTTCTTAGCAATAACACAAAAAACACACACACACACACACACTGGGAGTCTCATGAGAAAACTTTTTTTTTTCCCTCTAATTTTATCTAAAGAAAAATCTTTTCAGCGGACAAATTATGGTTTTAATAAAGAATCTGCCAGTTTGACTCTCGCTTTAGGCTTTGTTATCATCTTGTTATGAAAGCGAGGCTCCATCAGCTGCTGAAGTCATGGCTGTATGAAAGCGAGAGAGAGAGAGAGGGGGGAAGAAAAAAAAGAGAGGAAAAGCTTCATGATGTGATAAGCAGTGACACACAGGGCAGTGCTCCATCCCTGTGTTGGAACATGCCTGAATCCTCCACAGAGACTATGTTTTGTTAAATTTCCGCTGCTTGTTAGCGTGCAGATTACTGAAGAGTCCACACATGTCTTGGCTGAAGCAAAGGATGTATGATGGTCGCTGAGTCTGAACCCGTTGAGTACACTTTTACTATCGGATGCACACACATCTGTAAGTGACTCGTCAAACTAAAAAGGGGTGGATCACGGTGCCTGTTTGCTTGGTGATACATATGCTGTGCCAGTTTGGACCTCATGTTGGTACAAGCAGGATACTTGCTGCTGCTTTTCCTTTGAAGATCCAGAATTGGAAACTGTTTAAGGGTTCCCTAAGTTTCCCAATTGTTTCCCCGCACTTGATAGAGTAAACTTTTCTCTCATCAGAGAAGGTAGGAGGAGATGAATATGAAAGCTGACCCCAAATGTGTCAGTTTCTGTCTCTACTATGCCTCGTGGCATCCTAAACAGAACTGTATTGTCTGTCTCCCTGCCTCTTCCCTTTCTGCTTCCTCATCTCCTGCTCTCTGTTTCTCCCTCCCTCGCTGCATTTTTCTCAGGCAGAGGCGTCCATGGACCCTCTGGCTCCCAGCTTTCGTCAGCGACTTGGAGTGCTTTGAAAACTTTGTGAACTCTTCCTGTTGGAGTGGGAAGGGAGAGAAAGGCGAGCAGTTGATGGGACGCTGCCCGGCAGCAGCAGCAGGCTCCTCTGGAGACAGCATCAGGACTCTCAACTGGAGGTAATCCCCCAGAAAATGATAAGAAAACACCTCAGGCTCCTAACCCCCCTGGCCCTGCTGGGACTACTTGTGGGGTTGGCAGACCTTAGCCACGGCTCTGTCAGGGAGGATGAGGATTACTACATGCAGGAGCTGCTGACAAGAGAACAATACAACCAGGTCCAGGTGTTGGAGAAGCAAAATTCCTTTATACCCGATGGTGAGGAAGACCCAAAGGAGCATCCTGCCAAGAAGACTGCCAAGGCGAAGTCAGACAGCAGTAAGTAGACAGATAAAACCCCAGCAGATGCAAAAACAGGTAAAAACACTGCTGTCTTAAAGAGCAACTTGAGCAACTTTTAAAGAAAAACAATATAAATGAGTTTTTAATAATTTTTTTGTGTATTGCTGTAAATTTTCTTTTAGAAATCCTCTACAAAAGTATCATCATTAGCAATCAATGAGCATTAGTTATCTTTAAAATATGATAACAGACTATTCTAACAGTATCTTGTGCTGCTGCAGCCTCTTTTTCTGTTAAATCTCTAGAAAAAGAAAACTTAGGAGTCGGGGTCAAGACAGCTTTTTAGTTTTTAAAACTATCATTCCAGCATTTTATATTACACAATCAATATTATTTGGAATTAAATAACATAAACTTCATATTTTTTGGGGCCATTTTGCATCATTGGGTGCCTGCTGTGTGGAAAAAGTGAAACATCACTCACAATCACCTTTTCTCAAAATCACCTAACATGCAGCAGACACTCCTGCTAATCAATGAATAGAGATGAAAAATTTGGAGTCATCGTGTTCAACCCCGATGTGCTCACTGACTCATAGAAATAATGATCTCATGATGTAGTCATCCTCCTCACTATTCAGTATGCATACAGACCCATGTTTCTGTTTGGCTGCAGCACAACAGCAGGATTTAAAGCTTCATGCATGGTAAAGATTAGGATTGCACTGTGTGGTGGTGCAGTGCACATGTGAAACCTATGCTTTTCCAAAAAGTAACAAGCACCAGCAGTGTGGTCTTGCTGTAGCCCATGTCGAATGGACAGCTTGAATCTCGTGCTCAAGGAGTCTCTGCTCATGCAGGAGCAGGTTTGTAGTTTGGTTTGAAATACTGCCAGGTGATTGGGAGACAGTAACAGGCTGTGAGGGTTTGTGTTGGTTGGTGGCTGATAGTGTAGCGCAGCTGTGTAGAAAGTGACCTCATGTTTCAGGCATCTGACTTCACGTGTCTCAGCAGAGATACCTGCTGCAGGTGAGACTGCAGGAGGAAGGTGTTAACAGTGATACAAAAGCTGCTTCGTCCCTACAATTACAGTTTTTATCTCATTAAATGCATCTTAATCACTTTAGTGTCTTCCAAATAAAGTTATCTACAGTATCTGAGTCGGTGTGGTGGTTTGCACTGTCACCTCAGAGCCTCAGGGCCTCGGGCCTGTCTGCGTGTTCTCATGTTCTCTCTGTGCCTCTTTGGGTACTTCGGCTTCCTCCCACAGTCTAAAGACATTAAGAAGAATGGAAGTTACTTAACATCTTAGTGTCAGTGTGGGGAACAGTTTAAATGTAGTGACTGAGCATTTTAATTTGATGGTTGTTGCGTGGAAGAACCCATCCCTTCACTGCTTCTCATAAGTAGGATCTCTGGAATACATTTAGTGGAGTTTAATGTCATATTTCTACTGTACTATGATTAACTAAATGTCATGTGTAGTGCTAGTATTTCACCAGTGTCTCAACAACCATATGCTGGTGCTTTCTTAATCGGTTTTGCTGAAGCGCATGTGGAGCTCAGAGCGCTGCAGAGTTGAACCTGTCCCCAGAAAGAGATGCGGATAAAGACTTACAGATGTGAGAAGAGCTGTTGTCATGTGGAGCCCATCCCAAACTTCAGTCAAATAAAAGAGCATTTTCAGTATTTTTAATGTTAACTCCCTGTCCCCTAACCTGCTGCATGTACAGGGTGTATTTATGATGTATTTGAACCTTGATTTCATGAATTCATATTTCATGATTTTTTAAATACAGGAACTTCAACAAAAGTGCAAATTAAAATGCATTATTTATCTACTGTGAGAGGCGGAGAGACTTTAACTGAATGTAGGGAGCACAAGAGTTAAAACTTTTCAGATTCTGTGCCCAGAAATGATTTTTTGGTTCAGTCCCCAGTCCTGAATCCATTACCTTTTTCTCCTTTGTCATCACTTCTCCTATCAAATTCTGTGTTGACATCAGTGGATCAGCAATTTAAAATGTGATTCAGCCTTTTATCATTTTCTTTTCTTTTCCCTTTTTAACATTTGAATTCCTTCCTTAGTAAAACCACCTAACAAAAAGGCAGAGAAGACCAAGAAGACTGCAGTGAAAAACCCAAACAGCATCTCAGAGGGAGAACAACAACACAACCCGATCAAAGAGGGTGAGTGAAAAACCAAATGGGCAAATCAAAGTTGACACTCACTTGTTATGGGAAATTCATGATCTCATAAAAATTCATCTATCCTCTACTGTGCGAGGATCATTTCTATGGTGGGAAAAAAGATACAAGCTCTCTCAGAGATGACAAATCTTTTGGGTAGAGTAAGTGTTTTCAGAAACCATATTTTCCCTGAGAGGAAAGGTCTGGCAGTATAAGATGATGCTCTCAGAACTGGAGTCTAGCCGCAGAGGCACTGATGTCTTCTTTGCCTATGAAGCATTGTGTTTGGTTTCCATGGATCACAGTGTATTTGCTAAACTAAAACCAGGATGCCCCAGTTGTGTTTTTGGCACGTCAACTTGCTCCACTCAAAGTGTGATTCAGTGCAAAGTGTGTGTGCTCTAACCTCACAATTTCCACAACTCATAATGTACCAATATTGCCATTATTGACTTATTTACACGGGATAAGAACTTTCTTTTATTGCAGGAAGCTCTATTTAATAATACTGGGAAATTACGAGTGGCTGGGCCAACTGCGAATTTATGTGTTTATGTTGAAGCTATTTAAACAAGACAGGGAGAAAGGTTGCCATTTTTAATTTGGCATTCATGCAGCAGAGCAGAAAGATGGATATTTTTTCATGATGGAAAATAGGAACTCCATGCCGACATGCCTGGCATGGCTTGCACTGTCAAGATGTGGTGCAGACTTAAAAAATCATGTTTTCATGACTAAAACTTCAATCTGTTTTTTGAATATGTTTCAGCAGCTTCTGGTAGCAACTAATTTATCAGAGGCAGGACTTCAGGGCTTATGCTTTCTATAGATCAAGAGCTCCGATACTTCAGAACGTGTTCCACCTCTGAAACGTTAATTATTTGGCCATTGTCAAAAGTCAAGCAGAACATGAGTGTCTGCCACATGCACATACCAAACACAACTGAGAATCTTTGGACATCTGAGACCAAAAGGGATTTTCAAAGTTTCATTCAGCAGATGTTTCAACAGCTCATTCATTATTGACGTTGGACATAACAGAAATCAGCTGAAACAAATGTTTCAGCAAGTATTTGTCACATGTGCTCTGTAAAGCTGCCGATGCTGGCTTTGATAAAACCCCATTCTACTTTCTGCTCGGCTGATGAAAAATAAAAAATAAAAAAATTATTAAGGGTTGTAAGGAGGTTTACTTCTGGCACATTGAGTTGTTAAATAACTTTCTATTCCGGCGAAAAAATGTCGCTTTTGTAAGGCGAACAAATAGTAAGTATTGTGTCATTTAAAAAATGAGTTACAGAGTCTTGGGAAAGAGAGAAATTCATCGCACTGGCGGGTGCCAAAGTTGACTTCCTAGCACTGGATGCAGTACTTACTGATGGTGAAAAGTGATCATATGGGATTTGTAACTCAAGGGATGGTGATTCTATTGACTTAGTGTAAAAAACTAAATGAAGTTTACTGGAAACAGCTTAAGTTGTTGCCCAAGTGCTCAAAGTGGTTCCTCAAAGTGTATTTAATAAATAAAGGGCTGACTTCTTTTAGTTTGGAAACAGTTTCAAACTCACAGTACATAAACATCCTAATATGAATAAATCACACACAGAAAATATTTCATTATTATACCACAAAATGTAAAATGAACGCTTGTAACTGATTCCAGAATGAGGTTTTGGCCTCAGCGATAAGTAGGCAGTTAGCCTAAATAGCAATGCCTTCAGTATCTATTTTGTCATTTTTATTACACATTGCTTTTGAAGGCAGATGTGTGTATGTGGGGGTCCTCTTGTGAAGGATTGGATGCAGATGGTAATGATGATTTAGGACTGTGCAGGAAGGCAGGCACCCGTCTATTTTTTTGTTCAGCTAACATTGATCCTTGGGCTGCTTTGTGGGCTAAGGTTGTCCCTAATATGTTGTGATCGCTGCATTCAGAAGGCCCGCGAACTCACAGTGTGAATCTGAGAGCATTTTAAATATAGTCACAGGGTTGCAAGTACAGCAACACATATTTTATTACTGTATAGAGTTATAATAAATACTACGCTAACTGGTCTTCCCAGTGGCTTTGCCTCTGGCTTATTAATCAAATTTTACGCTTCAGTTTTACAGAAGGAATTAATTTGAGCTCGAGCTATGTTTGCTTTATGCATCAAACATAAATCAAGTCATGCATGTGCAGATTTTGCATGCTGATCCCCTTTGTCTATGGTGTCTCTCAGGGGCTTTGATTGGCAATGTTTGAGATATTTCACTCACCTTACTGCAGAGGTCTTTGCTGAGCTTCACGTGCATATATTCAGTTCATATTTGAAGGTTTTTTTGAAGAAAGTTCCGTTGTCTTGTATTTGAGCCTGTTACACTTCTGGTTGTTCATTTATGAAGGCCCGCCTGGCTGTGTGACAGCGACATGTGCAGCATATGCTGCATGTACAAACACTCTGGTGCCCAATCGGAAATTCTTGCTCTGAAATTCCACTGCTGTGATCCAGGGAAGTCTGCAAACAGCCTGATCTGACCTAAAGAGCTTTTGGGCAGCAGAGATTTCACACATAAATTTTGCTATGCCCATTTGGCCCTCACTGGATGATTTCTCTTGCACTGTTAAAAGATGAGCCAATCTCACCCAAGGAGTTCTGCTCAGTATACGCCACCTCAGTTTCTGCAATCACTTAAAATCAGGCATTTGTCCAAATAAACTCCAAATGGTCTACAGCAGCAAACAAAAGCTCTTAGTGATGTGCAGCTTTCAGGGACTGCGTGTTTTTCTGAAATGTATCTTGTGTATGGCTGCTTGGCAACAAAGTCACTGCTGTAGCATCAGTTGGTGATACTGAATAACTTCTGCACTCACAGAGATAATTATCAGTTGATTATTTGATTTGATGGCTGCTAACTGTCATCACTGAAACTTTCAGTATTTTATGAGATCCAGTGGATAGGAGATTAGACATCTCTTTAATGCAGTTGTATTCACATGGTTTTCTAAATTTGTGATTTGGACTTAGGATGTAAAAAAATGTTGTGTCATCTCAGTTTGTCTCGTGTCAAGCTTGTGATAATAAAAGTAACATTTTTGACACATACTCTGTATACAAGCACAAAAATATTCCAGCTAGACTCAAGTGAGGAAAAACTCAAAGAAAAAAAAACCCAAATAAGATCTGCAGTTAATTAGCATGATCTGTGCAAGTCAAGTATATTCTGTTTACACTTTAGCATTTCTGCTTGACTTGATACCGTATGTATGGTGGTTAAATGAGGACTAACAGTTTGTGAAGATAGTTGCATGCTCTAGTCTGCAAAATGATGCTACATCCAATTAGAATTATTTTACCATCAGCTTACAGACAGACTTCAAAAACAGAACAACACACATGGTGGGTGTAAAGTTTATCTGACAGGGTGGGCTCAGGTTGCATTGCAGGAAATGATCCCACCATGGAAGCCACATCTTGAAAGCTTTCTTTGGCCTGAGTCATATAAGAGACTAAAAGTCAAGATGATGTGTTATTGTGATTATAGTTTTATCTCTTTTAATAAATTTCCCCTAATTCTAACCCTAGCTTTAAGCCAAAGAACATAAAAAAAACAAGTTATAGAGAGACCTGTTTATATTTTTATCTGATATTCTCATTATTTAGTGCAGGTTAATGCATGTTAATACAGGTGAAAATAGGCCTTTTCCCTCCCAATTCAAGCCATGTTCTCATTCATAACATTAAAAAGTTATCAGCAGGCTAACAGGAGTAGCTGCTGCAATTTCCCCTTTTTTTTTCCTTCTCTTGGGATACTGATATTGCTTTAGTCATTTTAGCTATTTAATCATGTATTCAGGGTGCAGATTGATGACTTTGATAGGTGTGCTTTGCTAAATTATAAAAAGCAAGCGTTCATAGCAGAGTCATTAATCACCTGTGAAGGTTGACACGTTTTGAAATTCATATCAGTTTAAAAATCAAAACACAGTGAGCCTGTTAAAGTAAATGTAGTTCATGTGAGACC
This sequence comes from Benitochromis conjunctus, assembly GCA_015052645.1. Taxonomy (NCBI): domain Eukaryota; kingdom Metazoa; phylum Chordata; class Actinopteri; order Cichliformes; family Cichlidae; genus Benitochromis; species Benitochromis conjunctus. The sequence goes on from VOQK01005529.1 coordinate 21,642, forward strand.
CCTTTGCAGAGTTGGACTGAGGGACAAAATGATGACCAACAGTTATGACAAAGGTTGAGAAATGTTCCTCTTACTATAATGAAAGTGGTCACATACATAAAACTATGTGTTGAATCATTAGATTCTCTAATTTTCTTGAGAAAAGTCTAAACTGTACTCTACTGTTTACCCAAGCTATACAGATGTGCATCCGTATACTCTGCAAAATGCAACTTTCTATCACAGCTGCACATGATACATAACATTACCATCACAAGCCAATTTGTAATTCTCATTACCTAGAATGCCCTCCCATTGGACTGGAGTCATTGAAGATTGATGATTTTCAGCTTCATGCATCATCTACCAAACGCTATGGCCTTGGTGCACACAGAGGTCGCCTTAACATTCAGGTGAGATGGAAATGTAAAGTGTTGGCAAAGCAAGCTTACTAGAAATGTTGGGACTCGTATTATACCCTGGGCTATCTCATCTTTCCTCGGAAGCTTTAACATTTTGTGAAGGCATTTTTTTCCCCGCTCCATATTATAAACACGAAAGAAATAAGATTGAAAGATAGTATTATTTTTAATCCATATTAAAGCTTCACGCAACGATGTGAGCTGTGATAACTTGGCTTTTCCCTTGTTAGATTGAATGACATTATCCTCCCGTCTCAGCTCACTGCATATT
>VOQK01005529.1:33603-65397 GCA_015052645.1 Benitochromis conjunctus
CTATTAATGCCAAACCATCCTAGGCCATTATTATGATAGACAGGTAGATAGATAGATAAATAGATACAAGACAGCCACAGCGATATGCTGTTCTGAAGTCTCAGGTTTGACATATGGGACTATATTCAGACAAGATAGTGGAGTGCAGAATTAGTGCTCTTGAACAAGTTCTTATCAATAAACCTCACAGCAATCACAATCTTTGTAATCTTTCAATCTGGCTGTGCTGACGTGACATATCCACTGAGGTACATGCCAGGTGAGAACATAGGTTAAGTTGTGGGATTTCAGAGAGATTTGCAGTTATGATATACCTATGGCATAGATTTAACACAGAAACGTAAATCCATGCAGCTCAAAACAAGCTTTATCTGCTTCCTCAGACAAATCTGTGACCAAACCCTCTTGTCATCATATTCTGATTGAAAAATGTGCAACTTACTTTAAAGAGCCACGTTAAACTAGTGAAAAGTGCGCAGATAAAAAGAAATACTGAAAGCGTACAATGAAAAAATATCCAGATTCACTAGCTAGTTCATGTGGGATTTCATTATTAAAGACCAAGATAATTAATAAAGAGCAGATCTTGTCAGATTATTTAATTATTGACTTAATGACTGACCAGTAAAATTAATTAAAAATTGGCTGAGTAGTCTTCTTGAATTACTGATCGTGCATATATTGAGCCTAACAGTTTGCTCATTATCTTGAAAACAGCAGATTTGCTTGCTTGTTGGACAGCTATCAGAAGATGACAGCTGTTCTCTTGTCATCGAATGACTGATGTGCTTTGATTTTCTGTTACTCTGAGCACTTCTGTGACTTTGAAAATGTTGTATCTCAGCTGTAAATGCCACAAAAATTGCACCCAGGTGTTTAAATAAATGTATTTGTTGATCTCTTGTACCTCTGGAAGTAGTTTTTTTTTAAATCCCGGAGATAATGTGAGTTCTGCAGTAGATACTAGCTCTCACATTTAGGTCAGATTTTATGTAGAGTATCAGTAGCTAATGCCTCATTATTTGCTTTCCACAGCTTATGAAGGTGGTTAATGAAATGTGTCCCAACATCACCCGGATCTATAACATAGGAAAAAGTCAGAGTGGCCTCAAATTGTATGCCATCGAGATCTCTGACAATCCAGGAGAACATGAAGTTGGTGAGTAGTTAAGTAAGTGGATTATGATTGGTGAATTTAAAGCAGACACATCAAAGACACACAGTGTTCCTAAGAGTTATTTTCTCTCTACGTCTGTAGTGATGACTTTATAAATTTCTGTCTGTTCTCTCTCGCCATCTCTCTCTTAATGTGAACCTGTTGATTAGGCGAACCAGAGTTTCGTTACACGTCAGGATTGCATGGTAACGAGGTGTTGGGACGAGAACTGCTCCTCCTGCTGATGCAGTTCATGTGCCTGGAGTACCTATCTGGCAACCAGCGGATACGTCACCTGGTGGAAGAGACTAGAATCCATCTACTGCCATCTGTCAACCCTGATGGGTACGAGAAAGCCTTTGAAGTGGTAGGTCTGCAAGACAGCCGTTTGTGACCTCATACCACGATCTGGCCTCTGGTGAAAGCAGCATCTCTCTGCTTGGTCTCCTCCTAATAAAAGTGCATGCGGTGCTGGAAAATTAATTAGAATGATGTTGATGAAAATGAACAATGTGAGTGCACTCTACATACTGTAACACCCTTTTCACAAAAGCTAGCAACCAGTTTCAGTGTCATGTCTTATTTCAGTACATGCAAAGTTCAAAGAGATGAAGCTGTGAAACCCTGTGATGCTTATATAAAAGCACCAGACAAGCCAGTTTTTGTAAACTAAAGTTATGTTTTCCTGGCTGATTTTTTTTTTAAGAAGAAGCTACTTTTTGCAGCTCACTTATTCACCAGGGGTCAGCACAGCAGGTTGCTGTGTATGTTTGGTTTGGCAGCTTTTCACACAAGATGCCCTTTCTGATGCAATCCCAAAGGGATTTGTGTCTACTCCCAGGATAAAACAAGGGAACATTAGCTTGTTAGGTGAATGTGTAGACTACTACACTGTGGAGCCATGGATTAAAGTTCTTTATGGTAACACTTTATAATACGTCTTGCAACTAAGCATGTAATTCTCCTGTAATGAAATGGAAATTGAATTAGTTTAGCCATCATGTAAATCAACATCATGAATATTAAATAAAGATATAAAAAGGCGAGATCAATCAAGTAATGGTCATGCCCATAATTCAGCCCGCATTGTTTAACATTACTTAAAATTACTTGCACATTACTTAAATTCAATTAATTTTATTTATATACAGCCAAATTGTAACAACAGTTTCTTAAAAACCCTACAATAACACATACTTACATTACAATTATTTCTTTGTGTCCTGAAAAATTAGACTACTTACCCCCTTATTCTAGTGTACCTACCTGTAGGTATTTGTAGGTAAAAATAATTACGTTATTAATTCAAATAAAATATTTTGACATGGCATTTAATTATAGGGGATTATGCCCTTAGTTGTGGGCTGTATTATAAAGTTTTTGTGCTTTTTTCAAGCTTGACTTTTTTAATAGTTTCTTGGATCACAGTTTCGTTCATTTAGGCCTGTGGCTGTACATACCCTTTAAGGTTGAGTTGGCTCCCGCTAGCCCCAAGTGTCATGAAACCATAGCCAATTAGTTTCAGCAAACACTATCAGAGAGTCCACTCCCAACAAGCAACGAACATAAAGAAAGATGTAACAAATGGCTTAAACAAGCTAAGAACACCGGTGAGCGTTTATCTGGATTAAACATTTGGGCTTTATATTGTCAAATAAAAATCACTTGCCACGGCACTTGGCAGCCACTAGTTCTGATCAGATATCTTGGCATACAAGACCACTAACTTTAATTTCAATGGGTTTAAAGCTGCATGCATCATTAATCAAATGAAAGCATGGTGACTTTGCCCCAAAATACTGTTTTGCATACAAGAAGGTAGGGGAGGGACAGCTATCTTCCATAAATTTCTATTAAGGATGCTTTAAACGGTGTTGCAGTGATCCAAAAAAAAAAAGACTTCAAGCAGCTTTAAGCCCTTTTTGCTTGCAGGTGATGACCTTCCACTCTACAGCATGTTGTTTGTTTGGCAAACTGCGTGGATGGACCACAGGATTTTTTGATCGGTCTCTGCAACCCATGTCCCTTCCTGTGCCTGCCTTGATACCTCCACTAAGCCTCTTAATGATAACTCCACGCTTCCCACCTTCACCACTGACATAATTCCATCTGTGATCATAGATTTGTGTTCCCACTCTCTTTGAATTTTCCAAATATTATGGTTGTCTTTTGTTTTACGCAGGGCTCAGAGCTCATCGGCTGGTCTCTGGGTCGATGGAGCAATGATGGAATCGACATTCACCATAACTTTCCCGATCTTAACGCTATTCTGTGGGCAGCTGAGGCAAAGAAGTGGGTTCCTCGAAAAATGTTCAACCACCATATCGCCATCCCAGATTGGTACCAGTCCACAAATGCCTCAGTAAGTCAGTTATTCTTCCAGGTGATAGTATGTCTTGATAGTGTCCAGTGACTTTTCCCTCAGGTGACCAATTCTGACACTGTATTTTTGTCTTGGACTCCCTAAAAGCATAACAAACAAATTTCATAGCGAAGACCATCAGCCTTTTGAAAAGGGTAAACATTTCACGGGGGCATATCAGCGCTGTCTATTTTGGGAGAAGCGGATGCGTTTGCTGCGTGACGACAAAGGGGCTGTGAGCTAAAATATACCCAGCAATCTATTTAAAGCTCATCCTCACGAGTGTTTTGACGTTGGTGAGAGCCCCGAGTGACTCATACAAAGCCTCCAGAATAGCTGCTGCAGCTGTAGAGCTGGGATCCCCATCTGTGCTCACAAAGCTGTGAAAACCACCCTTGCCTGCCTGGCTAACTGGTTCAGCCTGTGCTTGGAGATAAAAGGGGTTACGTGAGCCTGAACAGCAGGGGCAATTTGATCAATTTCCTGCATCTCGATGAATATTTGTCCACTTTTCAAAGTGGATTTTACTTAAACTCTACTGCTGTATTTTAACATTTAAATATTGTTATTACTCCCTCTTGACAGAACATTGCAGTGAAATTGTTTTCGGCATGAGTGAGTTAATTTAGTGACTGTGCCGAGATGATCGCCTGAATTACATTATCATTCCCTTTCCTGTACACCCCCCCCCGCCTGCCGCCTGTAGGTTGCCTTGGAGACACGAGCTCTGATAGCATGGATGGAGAAGATGCCCTTCGTGCTGGGTGGTAACCTCCAGGGTGGTGAGCTGGTGGTGACCTTCCCGTATGACAGAACTCGCTCCCAAGGAATGGTCAGGGAGCAAACCCCGACCCCAGATGACCACATCTTCCGCTGGCTGGCCTTCTCCTACGCGTCCACCCACCGTCTGATGACTGATGCCAACCGACGGGTCTGCCACACACAAGATTTTGCCAAGGAGGACGGCACCATCAACGGCGCATCCTGGCACACTGCAGCCGGCAGTTAGTGTCCATAGCGTCTGGGGGTTTTCACACTGTGTTATGCAGGATTTCTCTGCTCAGCTCTGAGCCTTTGAGCTGTAGCTCTCGTTGGCATATATCTACATATTTGGAAAACTTCTGCTTTCAAAGCTTCTAGGTTTTAGCCAAAGCATTATGTAATAATTCACAGACAAACAAATAATAATGAAAGGCTGTTTTAAACCCACTTCTAATTTCACAGATCTGGCCAGTAAGTGAACTAAATCCTGACCTAATTCTGCCGGCTTCTGCTATCTCTTTTTCTTGGCAGGTATGAATGATTTCAGCTATCTGCACACAAATTGCTTTGAGCTGTCGATGTACGTGGGTTGTGACAAATTTCCTCATGAGAGTGACCTGCCCGAGGAATGGGAGAACAATCGCGAGTCTCTTCTTGTATTCATGGAGCAGGTACAGAGGCAAAGGAGCCCAAAAATCTTACACATGTACATAAAAAACTAAACAAATAACTAATAAAGGCACTTAAACACGAGTGGTTTTAATATTTTAGAGCTATTTTATAATGTACATGGTTTTAATGTTTATTTTGTCACGTTACATAAAAGTGTTATACTAATACCATAACTGTCTTATGCTAAATTAACGCTGTTGTCAAATAGAGGTTTAGCTGTTATTTGAATATCGGTGCTGCATATTATAGCATCCTTAACTGTCAACATAGGGTACACCTCACATCATTAAATCACACATGATGACATGTGTCATGCTTCCGTGTGCAGGTGCACCGTGGGATCAAAGGTGTAGTCAAGGACCACCAAGGTCGTGGAATAGCTAATGCCATCATCTCTGTGGAGGGCATCAACCATGACATTCGTACAGGTATCCTGCTGCTTTTACCTGATTCTTATTACTGCGACAGTGAAGTTATTATTCAGTCTATAAGTCCTGGTGTGTAAACATGGAAATATATTGTCCTGGTGACTGGTGCTGCAAAGTTGCCTGTGAGCACTTTGCTGTGTGTTTATTTGTCTGCCACTTTATATGTGTGTGCTTGACATCTAAATGAAAGGCTACTTCACTGTTTTCAGTTTATTAAGATCCCCATTAGCTCTTGCAATAGCAGTAGCTACTAACTGTTGATCTCTGTGTATACTCTGAGTCAGTAATGGTTAATGTTTTGAGCTAGTAACCCAGTACAAAGTAAACATATTTACAAGAAAATCCCGTTCCAATTGTCTGGACGTGAGTAGCTGTCAGCGTCTGTTTTGCAGCGGCGTTTTTGCCTTCATCTGAAATTTTTTGTGCGTAAGCTCAGATTTTGCAATCAAAGCAGAAGAAGCTGCCTCGGGGCGCACTGACTCAACTGTCTCCACAGTCTAGCTTATTCCTCAGAAATGAATCATTCCTGCAACGAGTTGGTATTTCAGTATAAGACGTTATAAAAGACACAAACAAAAGCAGGTTATGTATTTTAGCGGAGCTCTGACTCAATTCACAGTCACAGCCTGTGCTGCCGAGGCCTCCTGCTCCGAATTTAACAATCGAGAGTGAGTCCTCAAGGCAATCTATTCTGATGCCTAAAAAAATGCAGCCTTCCAAGCCAAAGTAGTTTTGTACTTAGAGCGTGAAATCAAATGTTCAAAAGGACATTAGCCATTATTATTCCTGGAACTAAGTTTAAGTCAGTGCTTCCTCTTAGGATTCTCGCTATTCTCAGCCGCAGAGAGGAAAGATGTGAGGGCATTTACTTTGATGATTGTACCTTTTCAGCTGCTTTGAATTTCCTTTGGAACTTTATGGACCTTTAGAAACAGGCGTTTGCAAGGCGGTTTCTCTCTTATCAAGATGAAAGAGCTGTAGTCACCAAGAAGACATGACAGAAAGCTTTGGTTCTGCTGATACACTGATATCCAATAGATGCGTTTCCAGAGTGAAAACACATTAGTTGCATTGCATTTTTCATGCAGTCACTTCAGAAAAAAACAATTCAATTCCCTTCTTCCATCTAAATGCTAGTAATATGAGCACGGATGCTGTTGTGTAACTATTTGGACTGACAGCAGCAGAACCAGACCTGCCTTCATATTTCATTTGTCTCAGTGGTTGTTCAGACGCGTCAGGTGGGTGTTTGGATGGCAGAAGGGACGCAACACTGTCGTTTTTGTGAGCGAGTCAAAGGCTGAAAATATTCCATAAGCGCACTGGTGTACTGAGGTCACGTAAAGGCAGTATTCGGCACAGAGAGGGATCAAGAAAATCCAACACAACAAAGCAGAGCTCCCTTTAAAAGAGCTTCTTTCTACTTCTACACAACACCTGCCTCGTCAAAAGTAGAACACACAGAACTCGCTAACATTTATTTTAGGCATCAAGTGAAGGCTTTTATGATGCTTGTTTTTCTGCCACTGCTTACTGGGCTGGTCAAAATCATATTTCTAGGACAGAATTTGCATTTTGCAACTGTTGCAAAAAATAATCTGCTTTAATGTGTTTTCACAGTCCATAATATTTAAAACACTTAAGTGTAGATCACATATAGTAAAATTTCTTACTCATGGCTGTGCCAAGACTAAACAAATCAATTTAACCATAATTTATGCTTCAGCTTTATATCATGGCCTGTATAATAAAGATGGACGTAGTTACTGGATTAGAAAAATGAAGCCACTGGGGAAAAAAGTCTAAAGATGTAATACCAGTTAAGGGCGTTACAAAACTCTGGGTCTAATAAACTAATATTCATTAAGTGTCAGCTTCTCTGATGAAATCCTGAGTCAGTGCCTATTTTCCTCAAGTCATTAAGATGTTATTAGCTAATTTACCCCTTCTGATCAATGCTGTTCATGGTGCTTTTGGAAAAAAAAAAAGAAGCTGGTTGGCCAACAGTATAGCTGAAGTGAATAATAATTTGGCTTTATGGCTAATATGCACAGGCAGATCACAATGCTGTTAGCTGATAAAAAAAAAAGTAACTAATTAATTGTACAGTTTCCGTTAAATAAAGGTGAGAACTTGTTTGTTTTTCTTTTTTTAGGACTGACAGTTGTAATTAAGGTAAAATAAATGGCAAAATATAGAACAGAGCAAAGTTTTCTATAGAATCTTAAAATGGACATGTTCCTTATTTTCTGTCATATACGGTACCGTGCAATAGTCTTGAGCCACCTGTCATTTCTTTATATTTTATTTCCATGGATAATTTTTTAGGTGGTCTTGAATGTTAGTTTTCCAGGCTTTCAGAACATTTCAGAAGGTTTTTCTTTGGACACTGGATGCTTTTTCACTGATTTTCCATCCAGTCCTCATAGCTGATCATTTTCAGAGGATCATGTTTTCTTTTTTTGTTTTGCTTTTTTAAATTCTGGCTGGGCTGAGACCTTTCTGTGTGATGTTTCCTCCAGGTACTCCGGCCTGCTCCAAAGACATGCAATTTGTGATGTTAAGTTAATTGGTGATTCTAAATTGCCCATAGGTGTGAGTGTGAATGGTTGTCTGTGTTAGCCCTGTGATAGACTGGCAACCTGTCCAAGGTGTACCCTGCTTCATATGGCAGTTGGGATCACCTCCAGCTTCACGTAACCCTTAATAGGATAAGTGGAAGAAAATTGATGGATGGATGGTGTTGTATTGTTTGTTAAGCCACTTAACACTGACCTATGACTCATTCAAGCGTAAAAAGCTACCTAATTCAAGGGATGAACCAGTGTTGTGTCTACACTTAAGCAATTTAGCAAAGAGAAAAAAGGAAATTGCCTCTTTAGGCACTTTGATACTATAGCTGTCTGTCAAAAAACAAAAAACAAAATGTGTTGCTATTTATTTTGTTGAATAAACCAAAAATTAATAACACAAAGATAACAGTTTTATAAACATTAAAAAAAAGTATTTTGGTGCCAACAAGGTGATTCCCAAAGAGCGATTACCTAGAAACCTGTCACAGTACTGTATGCAGTGCGTCCTATAAGAATTTGATGAAGCTGGAGAAATGGAGGATGAAAGAAGTGGGAGGCCTAAAAACAGCAGATGAACACTATCTGAAAGTTACGTCTGAAAGTTATTCATTTAATTGAAGATGTTAACATATTAATTTTGACAGCACTAACTGCTTAGTATTTTTTAAATCCGCTCACTTTTTCACTCAGTGATAGCCATGACAGCTACAGCACTTTCCTATGAACAAAGTTCATTTTCAGTGTGTTTGTGTCTTCAGCTGCTGACGGTGATTACTGGCGCCTACTGAATCCAGGGGAGTACAGAGTAACAGCGAGGGCAGAGGGATACAGCCTCATGAGCAAGAAGTGTGAGGTGGGCTATGAGATGGGTGCCACCCGCTGCGACTTCACCATTGGCCGCACCAACATGTCACGAATTAAAGAAATAATGGAAAAATTCAAAAAGCAGCCCATCAAATTGCCCATGAGGCAGCTCTCAGCCCGGGGGTCCAGAAGGAGACGTCTGGGAACATAATGACCGTATGAGGTAGCTGGAGGAAGAATTAAAAACAAACATCTGCTCTGATCAGACTGGGGTGAAGGCCAAGCCTGGGTTTGGACCTGTGTCAGATTCCTTCTGAGTGCTGTCAGTGGAATTAGTGTTTTGAGACTAAAAATGTGGATTAATTTAAACGGGGCACTCTATTTGATTTCTTGTTTGGTTAGAGCTTCTCTTCACTCACTGTCATCATCTCAACCTTTCTTCATACAGATGGTAAACATTTACGCTTTTCATTTGGTGGAAGGTCAAGTTTGTTAATAGGGCAAATCTTGTGTCATTAGCTATAACGGCAGAAAAGCGATTGTCATCATATTAGAGCTTTTTTCTTTAATAAACCACAATAGAAATTTTAAGCCACTGTGAGGAACTACCATGAATGTCATTATGCACATACTTCATAACTTATGTAACACAGTTATGTAAACAGTTACAAAAGCTTCATTACCAACAACTGTATAATGTTGAGTCCTTAAAAAGCTTGTGGACTTAGTGACCTTTGTTTGTCATTGATTCTGTTTTATACACTTTTCTTGTAGTTATTAAATAAAGGCTGTTTTGCACAAAGTGAACTCGTTCAGCTGATTGTGTTGTGTGTGGATTCGACTCATAAAGCCAAACTATGTAACATCTTTCATATGGATTTTTGCTAGTCATTATGCCTGTCACCGCATGTATAAAACTTTAATCTTCTAATAATTTGCATGAGATATCCTGAAGATGGTTCTAGAACTGAGCAGACTGCTCACCTAGTTCCCAGGTGGCTCATTAATTGCAAATAAGGGAAATTAATTTTGTTAAATACATGCATTTCTTTCATTTACAAAATATGCACATTGTCGGTATGCGCGTTGCCCTGAGAGGGTCGGGTGAAGTTTAAAATATACAAAGAGGTATTAAAAATGCAACAAGTTATTTATTTTGTATACATATATATAAATAAGTATTTTATATATGAAGCTAAAATTTCACATGGGCGTGGGTGATCCATAATCTCTATGGATGATATGGAGGTTCTTATCAATATCAGATAATATGACGTCATCATGCTGCCTAGCAACAACTTAGCAGTGGGCTAAAATTAATCTTGTTTAGCATTTATGCACATACCTGTGCACCTATAATAGCCAGTAAAGGCAATATATCACTTTAGTTTCAAACAATAATATTTAATTCAGATCCATAAATGCTGAATTGTGCAGGATATATTATTACAGTCTGATGTTGCTCGAACAGGCCAAACAATAATATAGCATGGGCATGTGCTAGTATTTAAAAAGTTACTTGTCGCATCATTTAATTAAAAGACTTAAAAATACATTAAATAGTCTTCAGGAGTGAGCAGCATCACAAGAACAGTCAGCGGGTCCAGTTCAGTGACTCAAACAACTTTGATGCTTGAAAACAGGTGACAGCTTGCTGGCAGCCACCTGTCACTCAAAGCAATCATGCTGTAAAACATGCATAAGTAGAAACCTTTTTATTATCAAGTCATATAAAAGTTTAGATATACCAGGCATTTTATTTCTGGTGTAAAACTAAGGATTTTAACACAGGAAAATGACTGACTTTCCATCTTCAACTGGCCTTTCATTTGTTTGTTGTTTCATGTTTTCTGCATTACACAGCTGTGAAATAAATCCAAACTACCAAAGTTATTAATTGTATTAAACTACCAAAGTGCAAAAGTAGCACTTAGAACATCAACGAAAGGTGAGGAGGCAAAGGTATAATCCATAAAAGCTTTACTGAAGCATACACCACATTTATTAAAGCTATGTTTTTGTTTCTAAATGGCTAACTCAAAATTTACTTACCAAAGCTTGTTTGTACTATGTCATTGCTTCTTTGAGATCAATGACAACATATACCGGTGATACTATAAATATATGTAAGTAAGTAAGTAAAGACACCTTCTCTGTTAAATTCTTTTTAGACACTGATCATTCCAGCAGAGTGCTAACACATACTGACAGGCAAACACCTACCCTCGAATCCATCAGGAGTGGTGAGCATTCAGTCCATCTAACATGCTCTTTGAAGGCAGTGCAGTTCAATGCTAAAATACTTATAAAAAACAAGCAAGATCATAAACTGATTAAGCCTTTAACAACACAAGGGATTCACTATGATATTGCAAGTTATGTGTATGATTAATTTTCAAATTGAGACACATTTTACTTCCACCTGTTGACTGAAACTCCCTGATGGAACTCCATTTCAGTCCCATAACATACTGTAGTGGTAATGGCTGTGGTTAATTTTAAGCACCATCTAATTTGATTTTTGAAGTGGCGAGTGGTGCATCGTAGGAGTGTCAGGGTAGGAAGACTCTAATTATCAGAACTCTGTTGGGGCTTTTACAGATCACTGGATTATTCTGACAACAACACCAGCCTTCTTTCTGTCTGACCAACATGCAATTAGATGAAGACCTCAGTCTCTTAACTCATTCTTCAAAGATTATTGAATGGAGGCTCGCAAATCTGTCATCATCTCAGAGCACTGGAGAATAGAAGAACAGAGCTTGTTAATATTATGTATTTTCTGCAGAGTGATAGCACAGCAAGTGAAATAGAGAGTATATGATGTGCAGATGGGGAGATAGAGAGTTTAAAACCACTGAATACAAACCACAGGGCTTCCATATTTGTACTGTGGTGTGGTTTTACTTCTGCTACAGATATTAAGTAATAAAAACCAGATGAAGCTGGATTTTAGCCTGTCAATAGTACAATAGTCAATAGCATTTTCTTTGATATACACTCACCAGTCACTTCATTAGGTACACCTTGCAAGTACTGGTTTGGATTTTCAGCTGTACATCCATGATGTGAATGTTCGGTTTCATCCTATGAGCAAGCGCTTTGGCGACAGTGGGAAGGAAAACCTCCCTTTTAACAGGAAGTAACCTGCAACAGAACCAGGCTCAGGGAGGGATGGTCATCTGAGCCAGAGATTAATAATAACTCTAATAATTGCACATCCCATCAGCTGGAAAATGTAGAGAGGTGTATAAACACATAGTGAGTGAAAAAGGTGACTTAGGAAGAAACACAATGCATCATGTGAATCCCTCAGCAGCCTACACCTATTGCAGCATAACTAAGGGAGGATTCAGGGTCACCTGACCTAACCATAACTATATGATTAATCAAAAAGGAAAGTTTAAGCCTAACTTTAAAAGTAGAGACAATGTCTGTCTCTCGAATCCAAACTGTAAGCTGGCTCCAGAGAAGAGGGGTCTGAAAACTGAAGGCTCGCCCTCCCTTTCTAATTTTAAATAGTCTAGGAAGCCCGCAGTCTGACAGCAAAGAGCTCTAATGTGGTGATACGGTACTATTAGTTCATTAAGGCAAGGTGGGGCATGATTATTCAAGACCTTGTATGTGAGGAGCAGGATTTTGAATTAATTCTGGATTTAACAGGAAGCCAGTGAAGGGAAGCCAATATAGGAGAAACATGCTCTCTCTTTCTAGTCCCTGTCAGTGCACTTGCTGCCGCATTTTGGATTAACTGAAGGCTTTTCAGGGAGTTTTTACGACATCCTGATAATAATGAATTGCAGTAGTCCAGCCTAGAAGTAATAAATGTATGAACTAGTTTTTCAGCAACAATTTTCAGGTAGGCTGTAGCGTTTAAATCATGCTCACTTGGTACCGAGGTGTACAAACTGTGACAAGAAGTGCTCGGTATGGTGTTCTGCTGCTTCAAGGTTTGACATTTGCACATTCAGAGATGCTCTTCTGCCTACTGTGGTTGTAATGAGAGGTTATTCGAGGGGCTACTTTCTTCTTATCTAATCAAATGAGATAAAATCCGTGTAAATCGTGACAGTGTAGGAGGGTCGGGGAGTTGTACTGTAAGTAGGGTGTGAGCAGTGTAGCTGCTGTGGCCAGCAGCTGTGATACCATGCAGATGTGTGAGAAAATACAGGCACCAGCTGACCTTGCCAGAAGCTAAAAGGCCAGTGCTTCTTCAGAAGTCGATCCAGCCTTTGAAGCTTCATTCTGGCTATAACAGGAGTGAGTCGTCATGCAGCTTTGGTAAACCAGCTCTTAACCTGTCTCCCTTCTGCTCCTCTGGAGCCTCAGAGACACATTAGACACTCTGGTTTTGATCTAATAGCGACAAGCACATCAGTGAAGAGAGGGTGGTTGTGAAATTTTGTAAACTTTGGATTCATTTTACTGGACACATTATATCGTGTTTACATTTCCTTAACGAGCATAACACAAATATTTCAGAAGGTCTGATTTAGTTGTTTCAATTAAACCATGAGAGAAATTAAAGTTTCATTCAGTTCTGTGTTAGCTTTAGTTTTCAGGCCTGGTCATATGCTACACAGTCTGTTTAAGAAAGTAAATACCAATCTGAAAATATGGAGGCATCAGTAACACAAAGTCTGATGCAGCAAGAAACACGAGCAGTCAACTGGAAAGTTTTAAACGAAGCTGTAATGGCCACATTATTCTGGACGAAAGCTTCGCAGAGCGACTATGATTTCAGTTTTGGCCTCTTACTTAGCACACCAGTGGTGGAGTCTCATGTGGGAGGTTGTAAAAAAAACAAAAAACAAAAGCTGCAAGAAGAGGTTACCACCCAGTGAGATGCACTTTTTAAACTGTAGCAGCTCTAGCACAGATGTCGCAGGTTATGAGCAAACCAACTGCAGCCACTACCAACTACTTTTTTTTAGTCCATATAGTTGGAGATAAAATATCAGAATTTCAGGAGCGGGACCACGCTTCCAAACACGTTCCTTCCAGTTGTCATCTACATAGGTTCCCCCAGTTCTACAAGCTGGTCGTTCTTGTTCACGTGCCCCATCCTCCCTCCCCTTTTCAATTCTTTAACTTCTTCACTTATATTTAGTACATGGGGATCTGCCAGGCCCGGGAGCCGCCGCCAGTCCCTTTCGAGGCCTTCCCCAAACCGCAGCTCGTTTCATGTGCAAGCCGTTCACCTTTACCTACTAAATCGCCGCCAAACCAATACGAGGACGTGGGCCCAGCTAGTGAATTGTTAGACAAAATAAGATGATTGGGCAGGCACGCGTGTCAAAAGGTTGGGTCTATTTTAAACGAGCTTTGGTCCAGAGGAGACGGCCTCGGCTCTGGATCATGCTCACATATGGCTCCCTCTCTGCGTGACAGAGGACGCCACGCTGAGCTGTGCCAATCAGTCTCCCCACCGCCGCCAATTATTGCAAAGTGAAAGTGTTTAGGAGCCACACCAGCTCAGCCAGTAAGCGTCAGACCACATGAAGTTAGAGAGCGGGGTCTCTGAGGCGCACGGTGCATTAAAGCCACCCACACTGTGCTGACTCAGCACCTGCCAAGCCTCAAACCTCCTGTGGCATCAACGTCAGAACAAACACTGTGTGCCGGGAGCTTCATGGCTTTCACAGCCCGGCAGCTCCCGTAGGTGTAACGTGTAGGTGGCCGTGTGCTTGGCCCGTATGGTGCACTCTCACTATTTACCTCCTGAGGTGAAAACAGGGAAAAGGAAAAACACCAGTTACACAACTCCACAAAGACACGGCAGCATCTGTAGCACCAGTATCTCCATCCTGACGGCCTTACTGGTCTTGGCAGTGGAGACGTTATGATTCGTCACTGAGGATAGCGAGCGGTGGAGCTGTGGGAGCAGCTCCACTCAGTGCTGTTTGTGCTGTGGACATTCACTTTGTCCTGACCTCCCGTGTTTGATTAAGCCTGCTGATTTAGCAGTAATATCTGACACAGCGGGAAGCTAATGGACTCTTAGCGGCTTCCACAAATAATAAAATAATAATCAAAAAGGCTGCATAATGAAGTACAAGTCTGCACAACAGCTCATCTTAACCTGCAGAGTTGATTCTTGTTACAGGACGGTGCAGTGGGCAAACACAGAGACGTAATAAGCTCCTCTGTGGTGATTAAAATGAACTTTAACAGTTTCAGCTCGCTCTGTGAACTTCTGACCTCGAGGTCTTTGCTTTCAGCATTCAGCCGGTCACAGACGACCCTTTAAGATTTTTTAAGGGGATCAGACCCCAACGTGGCCCCCGGTCTCTGAGGATAAATCTCATTAAAGCTTTTTGAGCTCTGTTCCTCGCCCTGTGATCAGAGGGAACATCAAAGTGTCAGGGAAACTGAAGGGTCTTCTTCTTAAGAGGAATAAAGATGAGAAACATTTTTATTGGATTGTGCCTCCTCGCCTTTTCAGAGACATGCTAAATGATCGAGTTTAAATGAGAAAATAACCATTAATGAGAGGAAGTTTGTGCTGTAAACGAACGCTGGCTTGGATTACAGCCCCGTGGTGGGATTACACGTGGAGGTCATTCAACAAAACTTTGAGCCAAGATGGAAGAACCTCCAACACTCATTTGGGCATATTGTCAATTTAAAATGAATATTCTCATTTTTATGAAGCTTGGGCATCTTTATAAACACCACAGAGTTTAAGACAACACCATCTAAAGCTGTGTGAAAATGTGGCAGCCATCATTCTTTCCACTGTTCCCCTGCAGCTAATAAGCATCAAGGCTCCGTGTGGGGAAAATGTTCTGACTCATCGTTTTCTTCCACACTCGAGGCCTTTTACTTTCTCCTTGTTGAAGAGCTAGCACCGAGGCTGAATTTCTCTTCTTCTCACTTCAGCAGCATGAGGTTCTCAGTCATATGAGTCATTCGAGCTTAAAGGGTTTGAGTTGAAGGCAACTCGACTTGCTTTAGCTTCGTTCAGCGCTCAGGGAAGAGATCTCAGGACTGCGTGGTGATGCAAGCCATCAGCTTTGCTCACGTTGTACATTCATGTCCTCCTTTTCTCTCAGTCTAAAACGTAAACGTCCTCAGAGATGGTGGTGCCTGAGGTTCCTTCCTGAAGGCCCATTTAGGATAGCTGTAAGTTCCTCCTTTGAGTTAATGCACCCCGCCTGCTGCTGTGGGCTCCTGATAACCTACAGTTTGTGTTTCAGTGGGTGGTGGGAGTCAAAGAGCAGGTCCTAGTCTGTGTGTGGAGGTTTCTTTAAACTTTAATCTTCAGAGTTCTGTCCTGCTCAATGAGCACTGCACAGTGTAACAACAGTGACCTGTTTGCTTTGGTCTCCTCTCTGGTGAGCTTGACCCACGGAGATGATGTGTTCATCAGATCCTTAAATGAGCATACCAGGACAGCTCACATCAGCTCCCCATTCTCAGCCATTATAACCAACCTTTACCTGGAGGAAGTGCAAAGTAAAGCAACACCAAGCAGGATTTTGGCACCTGGGTCCAAATCCAAAGCAGTGGAACAGTTTCTGTCCACCGAGATTGAGTAAATTAGTCCCTGGTTTCACTTAACAGTTGTTGAAATATGTTTCATGGTGAGAGAAAAATCAGATGATGCAAACATCTTTATTTCTGCTGTAAAGTTGGACCTTTTAACATGGGAGTCGGTGCTGGCGCCTCTGCTGGACATTAGAGGAACTGCAGCCGTCGGCTTCAGCGTTCCCTCCTTTGCAGTGTGATCGATGCAGACTGGTCTTAGAGAAATTAAAAGCAGGTGACCTCTCAACACCTTGTATCATGCTGCTGGTGGTATTTGTGTGTTTTTGAATCTCATCCTGTTGTGCATTCAGGTCTTTGTCATCACTCCCACTCGAAAATGCAAAACTGAGGAGAAGTGAGTGGGAGCTGTACTCGGTTCAAGCTCGAATGCCACTGAAGGTGAAAGTATGTCTCTAATATATTTCTAAACTAAAGGCTTCATTATGCAAACAGAAAAATGAACAAGTGCTGATCTAACGCTGAATTATGACTGAGGGTATCTGATCTGTTCACGCTCCCATTAGCATCCCTGACACCGTATACACCTCGTAACTGGTACCAGATCAGTTCATTGAAAACATGATCACTTACACGGTGAATATTCAGCAGAAATGAATGTGATGTAATAATTAGTACCTGGATGATAGCGTGCTCTCCTGACTGAGCTGTGGTTTATTTACCTGCGTGGTCCAGCAGTTATGGAGCACATTTAATTTTCAGTTCCAGCACAGTCTATTGACCGTCTGCAGCTACACCCAGCTGACCTCTCCCTCCACACAGTTGTCACGGCTCCATTAACCAAAGTGAACCAGTGTAAACCTGACTGATGATCTCTCGTCATGCATGTCATGGGCCTGATACATTAACTGTTTTGGTCTATATAGATCATTTCCCTTTTTATTTATAACTCACCTATTTAAATTGTATTAAATTTGCATCATTGGGGGCGTGGTCTCTTTCACTGACAGGTGGATGGTGACACAGGTGGCTGTAGCTGCTGGCTGTGCTGGAGTCCCTGAGCTGGACCTCTGGACCATGTTTGTGCTGTTGGAGTCTTTTTAATACAATTATCTGACCAATAATGTGGCTGCTGTGCATTTAATTGTAATAACAGAGTGTCTAAGAAGTGTTTTACCAGGATGTTACAGAGCACAGCAGCACGGTGGTGCAGTGGTTATAGCACCGCTGCATCTCAGCAGGAAGGTCCTGGATCCTGTGCAATCAGACGAGTCTGGCCGTTCTCGGGGTGGTACAGGCATATGGCGTGGCGATGTGTTGGTTAGCACCGTGGGAAGAGAAGGAAATGGTTTGAATCCACTAACCTGCTGGTTCTTCCTGTGGGGAGTTTCCGTGCTCGCCCCGTGTGTGTCTCCGCCTGTAGTCCAAAGCTGTCCATGAGCATCACTGGTGTTTCTAAACTGGTTGTAGTTGTGGATGTGAGCACGAATGGTCACCTTGATCTCATGAATTCAGTTGACTTCCTGCTCAAACAGTTTCTGCTGCTATTCTCAGGTGTGTGTCTTTAGGTGTGTCCGTTGTGTGAGTGTAGCAGTGATTGTGTGTCTCACCTGTCCATCACCGTCTTCGCCGTGCTGCATGTTTCTTTTTTTGTTTAGTACCCGTTGAGATGCCCGTGTGTTTATATGTAACTGAAGTGAGCTGAACTTCTG
The DNA here is from genome assembly GCA_015052645.1 of Benitochromis conjunctus. NCBI lineage: Eukaryota > Metazoa > Chordata > Actinopteri > Cichliformes > Cichlidae > Benitochromis > Benitochromis conjunctus. The sequence continues at coordinate 51,561 of VOQK01005529.1, forward strand.
TGATAACACTCTCTCTCCCACTCCGTGTTTCTGTCTGGCGGCCTCTGGGCGCCGGCGAAAACACTGCCAGGGAATGATGAGCATGCCGCCTCCCCTGCAGCCTCCCTAATCCGCCCCAATCTAATTTAGATTAGCAGCGAACGTTCCCTCAACATTCTCTGAGCTGCTGATATTACAAACATGGCACACGGAGCTCGGGAGTGTTCGCTCGGAATGTCAAGATGATCCCCGCTCGAGGGCCGGGGTGTTTGTTCGCCTCAGTCTGGAGGTGTCTCAGCGTGTGTGTGTGTGTGTGTGTGTGTGTGCGTGTGTGTGTGTGTGTGTGTGCGTGTGTGTGTGCGCGCGTGTGTGTGTGCGCGCGTGTGTGTGTCTAAGAATTGATCCTGTCTTAGTTTGAATGTTTCCTGCTGGTCATTTTTCTCTGACTGGATGAGATACGCTCATCCAGGAGTCACTGAGGGCCACACGAGGAAATCAAAATCATTCCATAGGTGGGACTGCACTCCACAGCCACTTCATTAAGCACAGCTCTTCAACTTCCTGTTAACACTTTTAAATCTTTTATGTAGCAGCAACTCATTTAGACATGCAGGTGTGGAATAGAAGAAAGAGGATTTTAAGTGATTTCCACTGTGGCATGGACGTCCTGCTCTCGGTGTTTCAGAGCCTGCCCGAGTGTTGCTGCCGACCATGTCCATCCCTTTATGAACCGTGCAGCTGCTTTCTTCTGATTCTGCTTCCAGCAGGATAACGCTCCATGTAGCAAATATCGGATCATCTCAAACTGGCTGCTTGAACTTGGCGAGTTGACTGTACTCGGATGGCCTCTGCAGTCACAGATCTCAGCCCAGTAGAGCACCTTTGGGATGAATTTAACAGCTGCTGCTGGTGTGGGGCATTTATTTAAACTAAATCCATGCTGGTGTAAAAGCATCAGGAGTAACAAGATCTCAGTTTTGTTTTGAAGCTCACTAACAGTCTGTCCTGAGGCTGTGTGACCGTCCTGAACGTGGCAGGACAAGATCTTTGATCAGGTGCTTTGGCTCTAATATGCAGCACCGCCTCGTTTCAGCGGTCCTGGTTCTGTTCTGGAGGTCCTCCAAGGTGGAGGGCATCTCCAACTAGAACCTGCAGAAGGTGGAGAGCTGGTTCGTGTGGTGCTTTAATCATTAAGTTAAATCAATTTTAGAGCGTTTGACGTTAACGAGATGCAGAGGGACGCTGAAGAAGCTGATGGTAAGAAATGTAAGTGGATCCTGAACTCGTTGTCTGACTAGTTTTAGCTGGAAGAAATGCTACGATAACTAATCACTCGATACGACGTTCAGACTGACAGAGTGCAGATGTAGAAGACCACTCCATCAGCCTCCATCAGCCTCCATCAGCCCAGGCTGCACAGGCTGAGCTGGGCTAAGCAGCTTGAATGGAAACATGGCTTGATGACTTTGAGTTTGTGCTGCATGATTTCAGGACGGAGCCAAGCTACCGTGTTCAGGTTGCTGCTGTTGCTGTAACAGTGTGAGAAATGTTTTCCTGGCACACTTTGGGCCTTTTAACACCAATCAGTCACGGTCTGCTGCTGATCCCGAGCGGCCTTTTACAGCCACGGTTTACCGTCTGCTTCCAGAACCATAAAGCAGCGTGTCCATGACTTCAGCGGCTCACACGGGACTCTGGCAGCATAAATATGAAGCAGAGACGATGCAAACTCAGAGGAAAGGAAGGCCTGACTCCCACAAAACGTACTGTGAGTGAGCAACAGGTGGCGCTCTTGAGTTCTTCCAGAATGAATAGGGCTCTGTAGAGTGGATGAACAGACGGGTACATGTTGCAGTGGGAGGGGTTGACACAATAGATCACAGATAGATTATTATTGTAGTAAAACACCGTTCTGTGCTTCAGTGCGCGGCGTCGCCTGTGCACTTCCCATGTGCACTTAGCTTCTTTGCTCCTTCACCTTTTGCTGCTTCGATTTATGGTCACACTAGAATAACAACAGCACAGCGACCTCCTTCCGACCAGGTGATTGCACTGAAGGAAGTTCAGGTCTTCATCCCTCGTTCGTTGGCCTTCCTGCTGCAGACATCGGACGTCTTCCTGTACGGCATCAGCGCGCCTCTGCCACAAAGTCTTTGTGTTCTAAGACTCTTTTGTGAATGCAGATGTGCGCCTCTCCATCGGGGCATCTTGACCTGACTAATCTCTTCACCGACCTTGGCCAAACACAAAGGAGCATTCATTCTCAGCTCGGCGTGGCCGTCATATCTCCGTGAGCGCTGAAACTTTCCTCCCATCCTCCTACGCCTCTCTCCTCCCCACGATCTCCGCCTCGCTGCCCGTTCCGTCGCCTTGAACGCGGAGAATCGGTATTTGTTCTGAAAACATTGTCGCATACCGTTCTAGCACATTCCCACACACTGGGTGTTTAGCAGAAACACACAGTCTTTGGTTTTTACAAAGAGGACGAGCCCAAAGGAGAAAGCTTAGGAAAGAAACAGAAACACAAAGTTTGCTGTCAGATATGTTTGAAACCACAGCATCTGCGTTTTGTGAGGTGAACCTTGAGTTTACGTGCAGATCTCGTTCCCTGACATCGTAATCCTTCATTGTGCTTTCCTTTCCAACTCTCTGCACTTTGATTGTTTTTGCGGCGTTATTGTTGTTTTTCTTGTCCTTGCCGCGGCTCTATCCTTCACCTCATCTCCCTGCCTGTCTTTTCATTTCCTCACCCCTCTCTGCCTCTCTCATTCACAGCTGACTGGAAAGCCTATCGCCCGACTGTGACACATAGAGAAATGATACTGTATCTGATAAACGATGACCGTACGAAGGAGAAATTACAGTTCATTCTGCCTTCGATGTACGAACTCGTGTCAATAGACTTGCTCTCGCCTCTTCTTTTCTTTCTTCTTGGTGCCCCCACCGCACAGCTCATTTCCTCATTTCCAAAATCAGAGAAAAAAGCTCGACAAACCCTCTGCACCACGACATCCTCACAGGGGAACAACGCTGCACAGGTGAAAATACTCCAGTGGTTAGCAAACATGACGTTTTCACCATTTACAGCAGGTCAGAGGTCGTGTTGCCACAGAAACAAAAACCGTTCACATCTTAACGGTCTGAAGAGTAAAAGTCTGTGGGAATGAAGAATAAAAAAGCAAAGTGTGAGTCCAGTATCTGGAGTACTTTCCTGCCGTTGGCTTTACCATCAGTCACTCCTAAATTAATCACATGGATCAGCTGTTGTTGGATTACGAGCCTGAAGAAATGGCAGAGTGAACTGTCCTTTTCACAGCAGCCGTTTGAAACTGAATACCAGGCGCTGGCACAGAAATGAGGCTTTTTCCTAATGTTTTTAATTGTGCCCGAGCTTTTGTCTGCAGGGAGGAGACTGAAAGCATCACTCTGCAGGTTCTCCGAGATTCAGAAATAGAGCTCAAGTTGAATGTAATGAATATAGATTATTATGTTGTTTCTCTAAAACTTTGCTCTGACTTCTACTCAGGAAACAAAGTATCTGAGATTTCCTTCAAGTCTGCCTGCGTTCGAGGCCGTCTGTGCAGTGCACAAGTAAAGATTTATACATTTAAGCATGGGGAGTACATGAGCTGGAAACTGTGAGCAGATGTAGTCTAAGTGACAGCATTTGCTCTCCTGGTTGTCTCAAACAAAGCCATCCTCGGTGTGTTGGTGATAAGCAGGAATCAATGTCTCACACTTTGATAATTCGCTGTTTTTGGAGAGGAAGGCGGCAAAGAGGGAACTGAAGATGTGCTGACACGCAGGAATATGGAGACTGGGGAGTGTCAAGATACTGGAGATGGTGTGTCAGCCTTTCTGTCAGCCTGCACGGCGGCTTGTAGCGGAGGGAAAACGTTGGCTCTGCCTCCCAGACAGGCAACGAGGGAAGGAGCGAGACGAGGCAGATGGTGAGGGAGCAGAGAAAGACGCTAATGTGTGCCGCTCGTTCAAAGTTTCTGTAAAAGTCAGTGTGCCTTTATCTGGAGTGCGACTTTGATACAAGAAAATTCATTCATGCTCTTTAAATGCGCCATTATAACCGCCCCTGCTGCTGCTGAGCTGTCAGCAGCTCGTCCTTACCGAGCTCGGCTCAGGTAGGTGGTTATAAAACACCTATTGGACGGAGTGTGCGTCTGAACGGTTAGTCACCGCAGGGGGGTTAGTCACATTCTCGTCATGTAAAAATTAACAAACGCATAGAAACCTTTGCATAAGGAGATCAAGGACCAAGTGAAGCTGGCTGAGTCACAGCCTGGCCCCGCTGCTGGAGGAAACATTTTCATGCTGACCCACTTGCTCTCAATAATAATTAAATGTTATACATAATACAGAATAAAGGCTGAGTCCGTGACGGTCTTCGTATCCCTCTAAAACGAACTAATCTATTCACATGTATGGGACAATCAGACGGACAGCAGCATAGCATAGCTAATAGCAGCATCCAATCAAAATCCTAGAATGACACCAGACGTGTGGCGTGCGGACTTCTTGGACAGCTGCAGTTGTTGGCACCTCAGCTTTGACTTCTGGTCCCGCATACATTTTCTAAACTCGTCATTAGACACATGAGGGAAGTTTCACTCGGAGATGTAGAAAGATGGCAGAAAGAGGGCAGCATGAAATGACTGCAGCTTGGGACAGCGCTCTGCTGTGCAGAGCAGGTGTGGCGTTCATGGACAGTGTAGGTTATATGGAGGGCGGCAGACGTCAGTTTGAATTGTAGCTGAAGTTGCTCACTGAATTCTACCTTTATGTCAGCCTTAGATTGTGTAGCAGACATACATAATAGCTCATCAGCTTAGATCTCGATGAAATGAGTTTTGTAAATAGACAACGAGCAGCAGCCGATCACACACAATATTCATTCGTTCATTATAACAGGTGTTAAAGCTGTTAAAGTTTGTATTTTGGTTTATTAATATGATTTCATTAGTATATTAATATACAATAACATTGAGTTTCCTCTGCACAGAAACAGCTGCTCCTCCACCACCTACCTTTTACCTTCTTATTTTGAGTACTCTTTGAGTACATCTCAGAGCCTGTACTTTTTCACTATTACCTGTGTGAAGAGCTGAATCACAAGTATCCGTGTCTGTACTTCTACTTAAGACAGTGTGTGCTTTTGCCTTGTCCATGCCCCGGCGTGGTGCTCAGAAATACATCGCCAACTCTGGTTTGACAGACTGAATTGTAAACAGCTGTATTAAATCAGCGACTGTAGATGTGAGCTACTTAAAGAGAAGCGTGAATGGGGTCGTTCCCTCCACAGGTACCTACAAACTGCTGTTTGTTTTGCAGTGAAGTGACGAGCGTGTTATCTGTGTGGTTGGAAACTGCTGTTTCAACCATGAGATGGAGCTGCGGAGATCTTTGTGTACTCTGGTGTTCCTCTCACACTCCAAACATTACAGAGTACTTCACACTCGTGGTGGATGTCACATGATGACCCATCACAGGCTTCTCTTTGTTTATGAGTGAAAGGTGAGCAGCTGCTGCAGTAGAGCTGATCTTCAGGGCGTGAAGCACACGTGTTTCCTACAAAACATCTCCTCCTCACGCTCTGTCTGCTCCTCCAGCTCATGTCTGTGAAGTCTTTCTGGCTGTTTTACAGCCGTCTCTGTTTTTTAAACTTCTCTCATATCTGTGTTTATCAAAGAAAGCTGAACTCAGTTCATTAACTTCATTAACATTCGGTCCATTGAAAGTGTTCATACCCGTCATGTCACAACCACAAACTTGATTGAGATTTTCTTACATCTTCTTTGAAAAGCAGCTCCCGTTCAGTCAGACTGGATGGAGAGCATCACATGAGCTCTCAGCAGACGTGATGTGTGACCTCTGAGGCCTTCACAGAAGAGCTGGATTTATACCGAGGTTAGTGCTTCCACTTTACAATTTTGCACTACTTTGTGTTTGTCTATCACATAAAATCCCAATAACGACATTGAAGTTTGTGGTTGTGACGTTGAAGGAGTGTGAATAGCTTTTCAGGGCATCGTAAAAGCAAAGTGAGCCGTCGGGGGTTTGCTTCTGCTGTGGTTTTATTTGTCCTCGACTTTATTATGTTGCTTTCACACCAAACACAAACTGTTGGTTCACCTTACAACATGTTACAGAACCTACCATGAAGTCCTACAAATCTCATCACTTGTCTCTAAGCAGCCACTAACAGGATTAGCCTGACTTTAGTTCCATTTAGCTCTTCTTACATGGACTTTGTTTGGTCGGTCGTGTTTGTGGTGAATACCTGACGAGTCTGCTAGATTTTTAAAGAGTTTGGACAACATGTAAGAACAAACAAACAAAAAGGACGTCCAGGTGATGCTTGAGAGCAACCTGAGCTCAAATCTCTGACATCAACTTTCATTTTAAAGACTAAACTTTAGAAAAGCTGTCAGTGGTTTTTCAACATGGAAACATTTGTGAGGATAAAACCCAAAAACCGTGAGCAGCAGCTCAGATTTCAGTCGCTCTCAGACACACAATGACCTCTGGGGTCGTGTCGGGGAGTGCATCCGGCTGCTAAATCCAACACAGTGAATAAAGCAGCGCCTGAAAGACCTCGTGATCTCATGATCAGTGCAGAATCTGGACTGATAAATGACACGTATGTTGCATTTGTTCCTCATGGACAGAAAGCCTCAGCGGGGGTTTACTGAGACGCCATCAGGCCATTCTCAGACTTGCATTTGCTTCTTCGTACCGCTCAGATTATCATACTTGCATTTCGTCATGTTTGATTAAATATTGGCGTCATGTACTTCATACTCAGTATTGAATTTCACTTCTCGCCACATGTACAAATACTGCACGAGTGTTTTCTGCCACAGAGACTGATAGAAGCTGACATTTAAACTGGAGAAAGAGAAATACTGAGAAATAAATGAGTTGTTTTAATAAGAACATCAGTTATTACAGATTTGATAAAGCAAATGTGGACATCATTTTGTTGTCTTAGACTTGTAATGATTTAATGAAGCAGTGAGCTGAATCACTCAAAAACTGGTTGGTGTTGAAGTTAATTGGTGTCTTCGTTGTGTCACGTCCTCGTTTTCATGTCAATCTGTGTCACTTGCTTCTTTCTCAGAGGCGTCCACGTCGCCTGCGTCCTTTCAACATGGATGAGCAGCACTTCTGAGCTCCTCGTCTTCTCTCTGAGGGAGAGCCCAGGCAACATTACCAGCGCACTCTTCATCAGGACGTACCGGTACGAGCAGCTGCTTCACATGTGTCTGCAAACTGCCTCCAGCCAAAGCTGCAAGTCACCATTCGATGAAGCCAAAAGAACGACATCATCTGCAAAAAGCAGAGACTGACCCACACTCCTCCAGGTGCACAGACCGCAGAGATAAAGAGAGGATGAAAACTGCCTCGTTCCTCCTGAATCCGAGGTTCAGCTGACGGATGGAGCACACCCTCCGGTCCTCTGATGGAGGCTGAGGAGTGTGGTCCGTTCAGCCGGAGCACACCCTCCGCTCCCTTAATCTCCATTTATGTTTTTCAAGCGATGTTACAGATGTTCTAGCTCCACAACATCCACCACAGTGCTGTTAACTACGTCAGCAACGTCACCCCCGGTGATGGGTGACTCGCCGCCTGCATTCCCAGAATCCTTGGAGATCCTTGGAGATCCTTGGAGTATTCTTTTCACCTCCAACGACTTCCACCTCAGTTGAGGTGGAAGTTTGTTTTTCTGCTGCAGCTTTGTCACTGTGGAGGTTGCCATGTTGGATTAAATAGAGGTAAGGCGAGGGGCACAGTGTTAACGTCAGGAGCCTCCCGCCTCCACCCCTGCTTCCTGCTGTTTTATCACAGATGGTGCTCGTTTTCTCTTCGTGACAGGACCATCTCTCTAACGTACCTCCATGTTCCTCTTGATCCATCTTCCCTTTAGCTTCTCTTTGAGCGCTCTCAGTTTGTCCTGCTTCAGCTCGTTTCCTTCCATCACTCTGTCTCCGAACATCTGCGTTCTGTTTTCTTTTTCAAACGCAGAGTATTTATATCAGAGGATTAGTATAATTGCCACATTTTTCACAAGCCCGTGTGAGGAATGCCGTTGTCTCGCACACAGAGAGAGGAGTGATGGCACAGGCGTGAACAGCTTGGCCAACAGTGCTGTGTTTCAGTAGTAACAGGTGCAAGGAGGCTTAACACTCGCAAGACACTGGATCCTCATTGTGCGTGGGTATGTGGGAGACAGTCAGTGTGTGTTAGTGGATGAAGCAGAGTAACTGAGTGCAGTACTGCTTTGCACTGAACTCACTTTTTCAGCAGTGGTTTTTATTTGAACATTTCAGTTATGAACTATTCAGGTAGCAGCGATGAGACGTAATCACAGAAAATCTGCTCGTGAGCGTGTTTTGCCGAGCAGTATGGCGTCTTTAACGTGATCGAAAGCGTGTAAAACGTTCGTCTGCCTTCATTACGTGAGCATCAGGAGACGAGGAGCAGCAAAGCAAACAAACATCGATGCACAGAGAAATAAAGCAAATAATGAAACGTGGCGATAGGAACGACAAACTAAATGGCGCAGCAGCTGGTGTGGGAGGAGCTGGGAGCAGCACATGGCTCATCTTCCAATGCACCGATGATCCTTCCAGTAAAAGAAACTCTGAGAAAGTCAATGTTAGCAAAGCTTGTGTCAAGTTTCACGTCCACAGTGAGGCGAACTCTGCGAGAGCGTCGAGCCCGGGATCCGCACAGACGTCAGCATCTGCAGCAGCTGCTTCCTCCTGGGAGCTCTTCGTCGAGCTGTAGGTGTCCTGCAGCATACACAGTTAGAACTGGCACATTCACTCAGATCAACGTTTACAGCTTACCACGCATGTTTAAATAATGTTTGCAGATCAAACAAAGCTGGAGGAGGAATTTTATTATTACTGTAGGATCTTTACCTTATGATACAAAGAACCTGGAGGCAGCTGCTGATGTGATGTTTGGCGCTGTATAAATACATAAAGCTGAATTAGGATTCATGTATTACAAAATAAAAGTTTGATCTAACAGCACACATGATGCATGGTTGCCACATTTTATTACCTCAAAATCTTTGATTTTGATTTAAATTCATGATTTACTCCATGAATATATTTGATGTGATGACCTGATCTGGTGTGGTCACTCCCCCTGTCCCGTGCATGTCGATAAGCTGTGTGGTCGCCATCCTGGAGCAAATTGAAGTGTTAATCTGTAAGCGACTCTGTGGCTCTGATTCATCACAGTTAATTGTTGTATTATCACACACAAATTGCATACCCCTGTCAACCCGGCTCCACTGAGTTGCAGACTGGTTGTAGACTGACTCCATCTGATTGCCATTTTATTCATCTTGGTGCACAAACATCGGTTTGAAGATGGAACCTGAGTCGCAGAGCTCGTCCCTGTCCTTCAGGTGGAAATTTCAAAGGTAGGATGTCTGTGTGATGCTAGCCAGCATTAGCTGATGACGTGGATGAATAAAAAGAAAGAATATACATTTGAAAAAAAAAGAGACATGTTGAGGGTCTAAAGGCGGACGTTGAGGTCGAGTCCCAAACAAACTAATGACATCGCTTTGCCTTTGTTTGACAAACACATCAGGAGAGAAAGTGCGGTTTAGTTTGAATCTGGCCTTCAGGCACCAGAAACCCGAACATGAGTCGATGGGATTCAGTGGGACGGGCAGATGGAACGAGACAGACGGACGTCGGTGGAAACATCAGAAATGAGTAAGCACAAACGGAGCGAGATTCACGGAGCGAACGGCCAACCTTTACAGGTATAATTAGAGTCCATTGATTGCAGAGCACTCGAGCGCTCTCCCAAATGGCTCAGGCCACAATCCATCTATTATTCTGATTCATATGCTGATATATTACAGAGACAGCAACAGCAGCTTCCTCGTATTTCCTGTTTGCGCTCGCCGTGCACCATAATTTACATCTTGATTCCTTGGTTGAGAGAAAGGACTCTGCGCACGCACACACACACACACACAGTTATGTAAAGGGGTCACACGGGGTACAGCTGTTTCACATGCACTCAGCAGGTCTGCGTTTTAACACGAGCACGCTCAGTTTGACTCGTCTGATTGATACGGTCAGATTATTGGTGATAAATACGGTAATGATTGGAACAATCATGTCCTCCAGGTTTTCTTTGTACGGCTGCAACTGCAGAGCTGCTTGTGATTAGCATATTTCAAGAGTGAAGTGTGAGAAAATCAAAGTGCTTATTTACTGAAATTACATGTGTGGGCTGAAGGAAAAGGCACGTGAGAGTTTGAGTCCAGGTGATAATTAATGTGACATATGGTGGCAGCTTGCAGCCCACTCTGTGTTGGAGATAATGGGCTTTTAGAGCAGAGAAATATTTTCATTTTGCACCGTTTCCAACCTCAGGTCATCGCAGCAAGACGTTTCTGAGGACCATCTGCTGATGTGGAAGATCGCACTTTATTGGCTTTCTTTAACCCTGAAGACATTTTTTGCTAACAGCAACCTTCTGTCTATCAGATCTAAACTACATGAGATCAAAATGTAAGTAAGTATGTATGTATTCACTCCCACGCACATCTTCCTGCATTTACAGTATCTGTGGGAGTGAAGTCACCGTTAAACATGAAGCTCACAGTCAGTCTGCCGTCACTTCCAAAGTTCTGCTCCATCTCATTTACAAATCAGCTCGTTTTCTTTGTACAACGACGTCAGGTTCAGGTGAAGCTAGCAGACAGCTAGCAGCTACAGCCATCCACCTGTCAGTCAAAGAGGCCACGCCCCTAATACCTTGAGCCTTAATCCAATGTAAAGGTGAGTTATAAAACCATTTTGGGCCAGTACAGGTGTAACAAAGGAGGAGACATCCACAGAGACCTAAACAGCTTTAGCACCCGGCTATAAACGTGTTTGTTTCTGCTGGAACAGCACTGCACACGTCACCGGTCCTACATCTGGACATCTGAGCTGTTTTCTTCTTCAGGGTTTGTTTTTTAAAGGTGCGGCCAATCAGACTGTAGCATGTCATTTAATATTTCCTTGATGTAATGTGCATAAAGTTAAAAGATTAAAACTAATAAAACTATTTTTAAAAAGAGACTTTTTTGATTTGATTCAATTTTATATGACGGATCATACAGAATAAATAGAACTGGACTGAAAGGTCTGTTGTTGTATTACATAGTCAGGTCATGTATCATGTTTAAAAAAGGAATTAGGTAATAAGTAACTAATTACTTTTGAAAATAAGAAATCAGTAATGTAAAAAGATTACTTTTTTGGGGACGTAATCAGTAATTAGTAACTAATTACTTTTTCAAGTAACATGACCAACACTGATCATAACAAGCCTCACCAGTGCCTGGCATTCACCTGCATTCTGTCTAATATCTAGCAGGGGGCGATGACTCTGGTTATAAAAAGACAAGAATGAGAAATTGAGCGTCCTGTTCAGCCAATCACTGAGCTTGATAAACACTTTCCTGATGAGTTTATGGTGACAGTTGCTGCTTTTAGGTCTGATTGAATAAAACATCCATTTTATTTTGGAGATGATGAAGAAGCGGGGCATGCTTGGTGGGACTGCTTGTGATTGCGAGCGTTCACAGTCCCTAGAGTTTTCAGGTAGAGTGGCTCATGAAGTTTAGAAACATCAAAAGCTTCAAATCAGGACTCGAGTAATTTTGGGTAATGGGTGACGTCACAGTGGTGATGGCCATCTTTTATATACAGTCCATGTAACAGACTTTATTTGAACCTCCTGTCAGTGCATTCTGGTCTTCTTTCCCTTTGTCCATGCTGGTGACAAATAGACAAATCTTTTTTTCCACCAAATGTGAGAAAACTAGAAAACCAGAACACATTTTTTAAGTTTTAGCAATAACTGGATCCAGCTGATCCAGCTCAGCCATGTTGTAGACTAATAATGGAGCAGCTGAGAGGCCAGAAAGTTCCAGTGGGACTCGGATGCCTCAAGCTAAGCCATTAATCTTCCATTTGTATTCATGTTAGCCCGAGCTGATCAATACGGGGTATCCCCTCCTGCTTCCACTACACAATGTGCACTTCTTCAGTGATTCCTCAGGGGAAGGAGAGGCACTGCTGCTGCTGCAAGGACACTGAGAAAACTCCACCTCAGACACCTGTGACAAAGTTAATCAACACAAGACATCTTCTTCTTCATCCTTAACTGACTGCTTACACTCGATGTAGCCTTCGTCTTTGTCGACGTGAAGATGACGACCAGGCGCAGAGTGTGGAGCATGGAGTGTTTGCATGTCAAGTAATCCTCCTGCAGTTCAGATAAGAGGGGAGAAGGTTCCAGAGGGTTTTCTGAAAGATTTACATGTGCAATACTAATCCACACTCCATTCATTAGTATTCATGCTGGTCCAGGCTAATCAACATGGGGTCCCTCTTTATCCTCTGCTTTTCTCACCCTAATTTGTTTTCTCCCCTTCATTCAGAGACCTCAGTAAGTCGATGGGAAGCAGTCTCTCTCTCTCACTCACTTTCCCTTTGTTTCTCGCTCTCCTTTTTGCTCTTAATTCCCTTCTTTATCTCCTCCCTCGCTTCACTAAAATGATATGTCATGGTTCAGACCGACAGAAAGATGGACAAATTAGATTAGAAGTGCCTGGCTGGGAGGAGCCTGACAGGAGAGGCGTAAACCCAATCCGTGTGTGTGCGTGTGTGTGTGGGTGTGTGCATGTGTGCATGTGTGTGTGTGTGTGTGTGAGAGCAGATTCGTCAGCCTTAACACAAAAGGCTGAGGTCCATTAATCTACTCTGAGGCTGTGATGGGAGCTGTGTGTTTCCCTCTCATCTCACGCACACACAGTCACACAGTCGTATCAGCAGCGTCGAACCGACCGCAGGCAGGAGGCTGCAGGTGTGTCCGCCATTGGAGTGCAGGTTAACGACAGATCAGAACCAACACGTCTGGTTTTTCTGTTGCACATTTTCCAACAGAACAGAGCAGAATTTAAATCTCTGCCTCTAATCTGTTCACAGGAATTACAAAACCTCATCTTCAGGTTTCTGTGTTTTGGTGAGGATGTGGTTTATCCATCTTTTATATACAGGCTGTGGTTTCATTTACAGCCTTTGCATTTAAGTAGCCGTTGTTGCAGGAGGACCATGCTTCAGGATTTTGTGTAGTTCAGCATTACATGTTACGCCTCAGACACACAAGAGTAAAAATAACATAGCCCAGTTGCGACTCGGAAAAATTAGTGGTTACCCGGAGACTGGACTGAATCTTATTCAGAGAAGAATGAAAGTAGTTTGGAGACCAAACTGGTTGCTCAGAGGTCAGCAACGTAACCTGTCGGTAGGCAACCTGTCTCCAAACAATTACAGCTAACTCAGACTGCCTGACCTCTCACTCTGACAGGGTGGCGAAGGTTAGCAGGTCATTTAGAAACGCAGACAGATTACCAACACTTAATCTTTATCAGCCCGCACTCGTTAGCACAACTTACCTGCAGCATCCATCCATCCATCATCCATCCATCCATCCATCCATGTCCGTCCATCCATCATCCATCCATCCATCCATGTCCGTCCATCCACCATCCATCCATCCATCATCATCCATCATCCATCCATCCATCCATCCATGTCCATCCATCATCCATCCATCCATCATCCATCCATGTCCATCCATCATCCATCCATCTCCATCCATCATCCATCCATCCATCCATGTCCGTCCATCCATCATCCATCCATCCATCCATATCCATCCATCATCCATCCACCTATCACCCATCCATCCATCCATCCATCCACCATCCACCCATCCACCCATCCCTCCATCCATCCATCCTTCCTCCTCC
>VOQK01005535.1:21008-35030 GCA_015052645.1 Benitochromis conjunctus
ACTAAGTGAACAAGCACGCTATCTAAAATCATGTCCACCTGACTGACCTTTTGTTTTCCGTTTCCACGAGACACACACACAGACACGCACGCACAGAGCTGATGAATGAGCTCTCCGAGGTGCAGGGCCCAGTGTAGCGGTGTATTTTGAGTGATGTCTACATAATTAACGTGCAGTGGTTTAGCCTCGGTGATGAAGTGTGTGTATGATTAGGGCTGTTACAGGGATTCATCTCACCTTGTTGGAGCAGTGGCGAGATAGTAATATCCCCTCTCCGCTATGCTCGGATGGGACTGAATGATGGATCATAATCTCGCTTTATGCTGCAACCCTACGAGAAGCACCGGCTTGCTAAAACACATTTGCACAAATGTTTTTGAAAACAACGCTTGAAACTTGTGAGAGATCGTGTTAGAAACTCGAACGTGTGATTATATGGAGAAAATGCTTGTGCGGTTATACACGCACGTATGCAAGAAAAGTAGAACCTTTGATAGATTATTGATAGATAAACATCAATAATGATGCTAATCTAATCTAAACTTACCTATATTAATCTAATCCAATCAGAAGTAGTTAATTATATGGTTACTAATATGCCAGAAATAATCTATGTTAAGGTGCCTAACTTGTTTCTCAGGATTAACAAATACAGTTTAATAAATAATAAATAATATTTTAAATTAATAATAAGATTTAAGATATGATTTAGTGTTATATCATTTCATAAACAGCTCAATCTCTTTCACAGCCATTCCCATTATATTTAAGGCACATGTAGGAATAAGGGTTTCTACTACAGGTCTCCTTTTTCTTTTTTTCTTTTCTTTATTCTTCTCCTTCTGCTCCCCGCCCTCATGTGTGGGGCTATCTGTGTGTGCATGTGTGGATGGGGGGTGGGCAGACAGTCTTTGGCGTTAGATGTATGTAAGGTCACAGTGGGAGATGAGCCCTTGGACCACAGGAGAGACTTAACAAGAAACCCCTCTCAAAAATTCAATTACAGGCTCAAAGAAATTAATAAATCCCTCCATTTTTTTTCTGTTTGGTAGGAACAAAAATTTGTCAACCTGTCCATTTTTCCCGCATCTCCCCCTGACCCCGGTCAATTACATTGCTTGTAAATAGTTTTTATACATGTTCAAATAATTGCTCATCCTAATGTGCAGTGATCTGTATTCGTCATGCTCCGTGGCACCGAGCCCATCACTCGACTCCGCCACCCGGAGCCATTTTGCTGCCGTGGCTGTAAGTGAAATTGAAATTGAAGTTATAATTGATATCGGGGCCCATCACCATAATGGGTTCATCATAGCGCCATCTAAAATATTAATTTTCTAATTATGGATAAATGATCAGACAAGCTGAGCTGGCGCTGGCTGCGGAGCCCCTGGGAGCTGGAGCGATGCGGATGGGAGGACAGGGCCTTGCAAAGCCCACAAATCTTCTCTAATCCTCTCCCGCACGGTGCCTCAGCTCCATTCCCCCCATAATGGATAAATAATAGTTAAGAATCAGGCTGTTAAGCTCAATTTTCTCTCTCGCGCTCTCTCTTTCTTCCTCTCCCTTTTTATGTTTGTATGGGCTGCCAGTGCATTGTTGAGCGCACTGAGTGATCCTTTTTTTTCCCTCTCTGCCTTCTGTCTTTGCAAAGCCTCCATCCTTTAACCAAATTCTAGCACACACAGGGTGGCTGAGTCAGAGGGGGGCCCCTGCAACACAATTTACTTGCAATCACTTACCAAACCAACAAGGCTACTTAACGGTACATCTATTTACACAGAAACCCGTAATTATCATGCAGGCTGACACACACACACGCACACACACACACGCACGCACGCACACACACACAGAGAGAGAGAGGGAAATTTAACACAGCAATTAAATGCATTTAGCAGAAGATCAAAAAAATTCCACTGTTCTTTTCAAAATTCAATTCAATCATATACCCACAAAATTTCCATATTTATTCACAAATGCTGACTGCCTCATTAAAATTAACCTTTTCACTTGGCAGGTAGGAGGCAAGGGAAATGTCCTTTTTTATGTGGTTATTTAGGAAGGACGACACACACACACACACACACATCCAGGAATTAAACATGCTTTGGCAGAACGTAAATTTCCGTTTTATGTGGCAATACTTTCTGCTAATTGTTTCCCTGCACCTTGATCCCATAATTAGGCCTTTACTGATTACCTAATTACCCAGCAGCAGAAGGGCAGGTTGACGGCAACATTTCAGCCATCGTTCAAAGGCTCATTATCCCTCTGAAAGTCACTCTCTCTATCTCTGCCCCCCCCCCCCCCTCCCCCCCACACATCTCTCCTCACCCTGCCTCCTCTCCTCTCCTCTCATTTCCTTCCTCCCTTCCTTTCTCAGCATCACCTGCTCTCCTACTCCTCAGTGCACCGGGGGTAACAGGGAGGAGGTATAGTATGTGGACCACGACGCTCTACCACCCCCCTGCATTTGTCAAGCTGTCCGTTACAATGGCAAGTTTGCCACATTGCAACTGCCCCTCTGACAGCCAAGTTTATATTGCAATGGGAAGCTGCATGTTGAGTGGAGTCGAGCAGGGAGGAAGGCAGGGAGGAAGACGCGGGGGTAACAGGCACAAAGGAGGACATTGGTGGGAGGAGGTGGGGAGAGAGCTAAAGGGAGAATGAAAGAGGTAATTTATAGGTAGTGGGTTTGATTTGCACTGGCTCTCTTGTCTTGTGGCAAGATATATGTCAGGAGCGGCTTGGTGGAGGAGGATGGAAGAGGGGAGAAGGGAGGGGAGGATCCTGCTCAGGCTCTCCCATTGCCTCGGGCCCCTCCTGGGTTTCTCAGGTGCACGGAGCCTTTCTCATTTCACTGCACAGTGGGGCCTCCAGACATGGTGCAACTATGTGCCCGGGGGATACCCCCCTCCCACCTTACTGCACTTCTCTCCTTTCCCTCCTTCAGTCCTTTCCTGGTTTGTCTCCTGACCCCCCCCCTCTCTCTCTTTTTCTCTCAACCTTTTTCTCCGCTCACCCCTCCTCTCTTTTCCTGGGGCATCCCTTCCCAGCAGGGTGGGCCAGAAGAGTAGGCACCGAGCACTTTTGTGTCGCCACAGCCATTTGACTCAATGCGGGACAACATGGTTAATCACTAATCCAATTTCGGGGGCCCTGTGCGCCAGCAAGGGATGCTCTGTGCTCTTGTCACACTTCATTAGGACCATTACAGGCCATTTTATTTTTTGTCCACTGCCTAATGTTCTCAGTGACACATTAAAAACCTCGGGGGCAGTTAGAGGGGACAGTAGAGGGAGCTAGAGAGATGTAGGGGGCAGGGATTAAAACCGAGCATCATCAACCTTTCAGTCACACTGGCAGTATTCGAAAGCGCTCACTTAAAATCTAGCTCAGTGATGAAGTTTAGACCGTGAGAAGCAATAACTGGTTTGTCTTTTATATTCTGAAATACAGGACTGTGAATCTGCTCTTATGGAACCATTTCATGATGTAACAGGTGAAATGAACGCTGTCTTAGCAAAATAAAGACAATAACAATTTACATTTCACATTTCAAATTTTCTTGGTAATTTTTTTCAACCCTCCAAAAATATTTGTACATAAATGCTTCCTCTCTCTCTGTTCAGCTCCATGTTGTGCGATCAGATGGGCATCTCGGCGCTAGCCGTGCATCTGCTGTGACTATATCACAGAGTCTAATTGGCATGAAAAGAGCCACACAGAGCTTGCAAGCAGGCCGTTCTATTATCCCCACGGACATCTCATTTAAGGGAATTCATGTAGAGAACCCAGGCGCCGACTTGCATGGTTTAGCATCTTTGACAGGAACATGTCCTCCTGAATGCTGCTTTAGTGACGCTTATTCAGAAAGCATTGGGGCGTGCTGATGGGGGTGGGCATACAGTATATTTACAGGGACGCGTTCACAGAGAGGTTTATTCTCATGAGGAAGAACTTAGTCCTCAGTGATGTCAGAATGTTTCAGTAAAACAAGGTTTGATGATGATGATGATGATGAGCTTTATTTGAATTAAGATGATATTTTTGCTTAAATGTGTGTTTTCCTCCAGTTTTGCTCATCTGTGGGGTGAAGTGGGTTAATTACTGCAGACTATAGAGATGCTCTGTGTTATATACCAGCACACTGATTCCCTTAAAATATAATAATACACATCCAAAAACTCTTACTCAGATTGATGGAGGTCAAAAAAATTGTCAACTTTCTGAGAAAAAATGTGTGTTATTAAATAACCCTCACAGAGATGAAGGTCGGGAAGCCTGATGAGTGCACAGCATGCTAAAAAAAAAGAAGCTCCATTCGAGTTTGTTAAGGGTAACTGTAAAAAAACACATTTTTAAAAACACATTTCAAAAGTATATCATAAAAGTAAAGAAACAAATCCACAGGAAGCAGGCGGGCGCTCTGGAGAACACATCCATCTCATGCCGCCAGATCGATAATAGGCAGTGTGGCTGCTGAGCAATTGATTCATTTTAGACTAGTCTATCAGCTCAATGTACAATTCAATATAATTCCTTGGAAACCTTGCCAATTTAACTGGCTTTAATTCAAATAAATAGTTTAGAATTAAAAAATATAGAGCTTTGTTAGAGAGACTTTCTGCTGTTTTGCATATTTGACTAGCTCTCTCTTCGTTTGGGTTGCAGTGGCCTCCACGCCTGCTGTCTCCCCTGTCTATAGTCCACCGTGTCCTGCTTGTTTACCTTCATTTCCGCATATCCTGACCCCACATCTTGCTGCTCTTTCTCCTCCGCTGAAGGCCCAGTCTCCCTCCAGAACAGTCTCAGAGCACTTTAACACACTGGCTCATTACCACGTGTAAATAAAGACGAATGGCGGGCAATATTCCCACAAATTTGTTTCCCATTACACCGGGGTCAGCGGTAATTGTGGCTGGCGCCCAAGTCCCCGGAGTGCGTGTACAGTTACATTCATATTACAGTTAATGAACAAGCGGCTAACAAATTGTCCCGTAACACCTCCGCCCCATTGGAAATTTGTTCTCGGTGGTCAGCTACAGTAGCAAGCACTGAAAGGAAAAGAAGGTCTATGGGGGGTGGCGGGCTACCCCCCATTTCTTCTCTTTCTATCGCTCTATTACTCCTGAGAGGGCCACAGAGTCTATTTAGCCTATCCAGGCCTCGGGCGTTGGACCTTTTGTGTGCTGAATGTGACGTGATAAATGTGAGAACTTGCATGTGTGTAATATCCACTGTGAATGCAGAATAATCCAGTAAATCATAGAGGCTTACAGTGCAGCGATTATTTGTATGCATTTATTCAAGCGTTCATGTTGGTCTCACGAATGAGTGAGGCACTGCGCTAATAGAAGACAAGTGTAAATGAGATTTACCCTCATCTGCACTGACAGGCAGTTGCTCTCAAGGATCTTTAAGTGCCTCCTTAATGTCGTCATTACACGAGACCTCAAAGTCGTGAAATACTGTATCTCACACTCTCGGATGTGGCTAAAAGTGACATGTACTGCAGTTGTGAGCACGTCACATTTTAAAGATTTCTACAAATAAAAGGGCCAAAATATTGATTTCAAGTTACCCAGAAATTGAGAAAAACAAGGGGGATTTTGAGAACATCAATCTCTCTCGCTTCTCAGTAGTGAATCCTATAATCTTATTCAGCTCTGCATAGATATAATTAACTGATTACGACTGAACTTTCCATCTTTAAGCTAGATCATCTGCCAGGGGCTTCCCAAAGTATTTTAACCACGGCATGCCACAGGACAGGAGGCTGCATCAACCTGAAATAAACTGGGTTAATATTTTGCACTCACTTTAAGCCACAGCTGTGTTAAAAGGTTTCACATCTAAATTCTGAAACTTCAGCTATACGCAGTAGTGGGATAAATTTAAAATAATCAGCGAAGGATCTAGATCAGCTGAATTCTTTTTTAAATTAGGAATGAATATATTTAAATTATTTTTCTGCTTTGAAACTGTGTGTGTGTGTTGTTGTTGAAGAAGAAGAAGAAGAAGGAGGAGGTAGGGCTAAAAGAGCTCTGTCGGTTTTTGTATGGCCCTGTGAGCTCCCATGATCCATTAGAGAGGCTGAGGATGAATGAATGAGCGGTGCACCCAGAGAGAGCACAGCAATAGTTTCTTCAGTTCCCACCTTATTGATTTCTGCTGAAAATATAGAACCCTGGGCACGGAGCAAAGAGAGGGGAGGGCCGCAACGATATTAAGTCGTTTTCCCATCTTTTCCAAAAATCTTTAATCAAAGTTTAAGTGAAATACTAACATGCCACTTGACGTGACCTTTTAGCCCCGTTATGAATCACCTGTTTTTGAGCCGAGCCGAGTGGCTGAGCGAGGTTGGAGATATTTCCTAATCACAAATAGCTGCGAGAAAAAGAACAAGTTCGGTGGCAGAGTTAAATGGCCACCGAAGGGCTTGTTTGCTGTTGACCTTTGGCAAATGCTAGACAACAAATCTATGTTTAAAGCACTCGCCTGACTAGATTCCTTTAAAGCGCTAAGTGACTCCTGGGAAAGACGAAGCCTTGAAAAGTGACAACAGCCCAAGCTGGGAAAGCTCTGCTACACCAAAACAAAAGGAGATTCGATGCGCTTCTTGTACAAATATGGCTCTATGAAGATGATATACTGCAGGATAAGGGGAATACATGTCTACAGGGACAAGGCAAACAGGGCGATTTGTGAGCACACGAGTGCCTGGTGTATAATGACAAATATGAAATCAATATAGCGACCTTAATTTGCCCAAAGCATAACTGCGATGTAGGACACAGTGTTTCGATTAAAGGAGGTATAAAAAGACGGTGTCTGTATGTCGCGAGGGCAGGGAGGCCATGCCCTTTTGAACCCCCGTGCTTACCGAGAGCGTGGCGGCCATAAAAAGAACAACCAACCCTGTTTGGTCATTGAAAAGCCTCCTTATTGCTCATGGGTAATAATGTCACGCCTCAAGACGTATTTTTAAAAAAGAGCTGGCGAATGATAGCTACCAATGTGTTCCGCAACACTGACAACATTATGGCAGCACAGAAGAGAATATAATAGCTTGAATATGCTATGAATAACAAAGCCTGTCAATACTCACCTCTAGTAGAATTGCTGATCAGACACAGTTCATGTAAAGTGTACGTGTGAGGGAGAATTTATGGTATGTGTCCCTGTATATGAGATTGCGAGTGTGCGCATTTTTGCATGGCTGTTGTGTGTGAAAAGGTAACGTGTCCCTGTGTGTGCGTCTGTGTGTATAAACAGATTGAAAATTGTACAGAAGACAGTGTTGCAGAGGTTGGAACTCAAACATGCTCTTCACTTTGGGGAGTCGCCTACGGACTGCAGTTTTAAAAGCCAAAGGTTTTTCCATTCTTGTTTTATAGAGGAAATTAGCTATGAAGGCCACAAAAGAGTGCATATTTGTAGTCCTTCTCTTTTGTGATTGAAAAAGCACATTCAAACACAACGGAAGTGTCTTTAGGGAGACAATAAATGATGGATCAGCTACGGGATCAAGCTAACAGTAGGTGGCTAATAGCAAACATGTATCTACAGTATTATATGAGTCATGTGATTAAAACACACATTACCCTCATGTTTTTCTCCTGTCACAACGCGGATGAATCCTCTGCTTGTTTTTAGCTGTCTCAATGCATTCTGTCTCATGTTTTGGCTTCTGTCACTTCCACAGCTGTCCGGTCACAGTACCGTCTCCCCAAAAACACTTCAGTTGTGTTTTGTGAAATTCTGATTTTTCTACTTACATTGTGTTTTATTCTTCTTCTTTGGTGCTTTGTGTGGTTTTGCACCATTTTTCTATTTGCTGGTGTTTTCTTAAGTTTCAGTACGTTAGCACCTAGGCATTTTTTCTCCCTATGCAGCCATGCTGTTGCGATATGAATGGCATGTGGCTCATCATTATCTTGCTGAATAATCCCTGAAAAAATACTTGTGCCCATGGCAAACGTAAATTTGCATATACTACCAAGAATTAATGACCAGGTGCTATTTAATGACTGTACCCACAATTTTCCACTTTTCCTCAGTTCATCTTATAGGGCCCAGAGAGAGCGACTGCATTACAGGACCTTGTATATGAGTGTCATTTTCTTTGCATTGGTAAAGTTTTAACTTGCATTTGCGATTATAGCAACAGACAGTGTTATAATAGTTTTCATTAATGTCACTGAACATTTCGCTGTGTTTCGTGCAATGCCCCCTGAAGGCCTGAACCTTTGTGTACAGAGAGCATTCTGGATTTTTTTTGTGCACACATTAAACTTCAGTTGTTTTCCCAGTTTTACATAATCTTGTTATTTACCCGTTGCAGTTTTATAAAGTTAAAAAGGATTTGAACTATGATTTGAATTCTGCTTTCATTTTATACAGTATCATTCGTTGGAAACCCTTTCAAGTGTTGCTAGTTGCTAGTATTCAAATAGACTGAACTGTGTTGTCGCAGTCTTGCCACTTTATATTGTAATAACACTATTACAGAAACTGTGGTGTACCATCACCAGCTTTCACTAACACAACTAACATTCCTATTTTTTAAATGACCGTTATCACTCGAATAGGTGAAAAAGTTAGAGGAATTTTACACATGTGTTACTGAGTAACTCAAGGCATCGTTAAAGCCGGACACCACTGAGCTTGTCATAAAGCCCGAAAATAGATCCATGTTGTATGGCTCTGCCTCTGGGCTGTTAGCAGCCATAGGCAGAATGGCTCATACAATGGAGCCATTTGGTTAGAGCTTAGTCCTTAAAACAACACGCCACTCAATGATCCTCCTGGAAAACAATGCCAGGACACATCAGTCAGACCCTTGGAAGAGAAGGATGGCGGTGGGGGGGGGGGGGCATTGATTCCCCCATGGTCCTGTCCCGTTGGGAATGGCTTCCCATCGGGATGGCTCTTTTCACAGCCCAAAGTGGAAGAAGACAGCTTCAGGAGGTGCTGGAGGTTAAGTCTTTCTATATATAACTGATCATCTATAACAGTGGCTTCACAATAAGGTAGACACAAGCACCTCTTATAAGTGACTTGTGTGCAGCCACTTCCAACTCAAGCCAACTGAGTCTTTTATGTGTAGTGGGTGACATTAAATTCCTCACACTTCAGCATGTATTTTGAAGGCATTAAAACAAACATGCACTGGGTGCATCTTTATACAGAGTATTTATGACTCCTGTATGTAAGGGCAAAGTGTAAGGGTTAAGGGAGGATGCTAAAATCTAATTTTTACTTTATATTTATCCAGAAAGGTAGAATGCTGGTTAGCCTGAGAGGTCAAAAAGGCTGCAATGAAGCAGAGCAATGTTTCAGGGCTGAAAGGAATCGAGGAGAACAGGGATGCACCGAAGGCCCCCCGGGTCATAAATACCATAAGGCCTCCAGCATATTACCCAGTGCCGGGCCAGTCTCTGTTCATTACCACTCCACGCTACTCAGCACTTCATTTAAAACTCACATTCCTCTAATTAACACACACTGCTGGGTACAGATGAGCCAGTACAGAGCCCTGTCTGTCTCCCCCTTGCTTTTACCGCTTACTCAATTATGCGTCTCTGTCATCACATTTCTTTGACTCTTCATTCTTTTTTGCTCTCTCCTGTAATTTAATTTCCTGCTTTGTGGCAATTTCCTCCCCGACAGCAGCTTTTTGGAATACAAGTATCTGTGTTTACAACAATATAAAGAGAGCATACTCTCGTACTATTTTCCCAACACAATTAGAGTTCAGACTCGCTTTATTTTTGGTCTTGTGATAGCTAATAAAGAGTAGGAGGAAACATGGCTGCATCAGAATCTGAAGAAACAGTTTGTCCAACAAATTGGATGTGGTAAATGTTTATTCATTTATCATATCAACCAATTACACTGGGACAGAATTAGCTCCATTAGAGTGCAAGAGGCAAGTATTAACAAAAAAATAGAAAGAAATCACACTTCGATTTTTCTTCTTCGCTTAAAGCCTAAGAAGTTTTTACATTAACTCACTCTGGGGTGCTGAATGATACCCGTGCAATCATACGCAGTAATCTACATGATAGATGCACAAGACAGAAATGAAATTTAGTTTTTACGATGTCTTCTGTATTCGTAAGACACAAGAAAAACCAGCCATTCATCTGTCCTTATATTGCTTTCAAAATACTTCGCCTGCTGTTATTAAAGGAGTCTTCTGTGGAGCTTAAAGTAAATGATTCTGCTTGTAACACTGGCGCTTATGTGGATCAGATGATGCGTCTACTGATAGGTTTGTAATGGACTTTTCCTGTTCATTAACTGAGTTATAGCACCAGGACTTTATGCTTTGCGGTTCTAAATTGAATAATACATCTCCCATGTTTAAAGTAATATTAATATTTTCAAAATCAATGTTAGTAAAATTTTATGTACACAGTTGTATTTGTTGATGGCCAGCCACTGCAAATAAAGACAAGATTTATGAAGGCTGCGGTAGTTTTTTTCTTCTTCTCCTATGTAATATTATCACAAGTGAAATGCTGACCATAAAAAAATTTAATTAAAATTTTAATTAGCACCGGTAATCAATAGGGTGTAACATAACATCTCACATATTCTCGGTGACGTGGAGGAAAATGTAATCAAACAAACACAGAGGGACCAAATATGATGATTTTATGGGCTAATAAGTCTGAGGTAAGTGTGGCATCACTACGGGGAAACGCCACTGTCTTTCTCTTTTTTCTTTAGTGTGTTGTTTGGTGAAGTACTGAAAGCTTAAATGCAGATAAATAGTCTTTATCCTACTGGAATTTTCTACTAGAATCAACTGTAGGTAGAGTTAAAGGTAAGAGTTAGCCAGACGAATGAAAGGAGAAACAGAAAAGTTAGTTAGTTTTATATTCAATATGTGTTCACCATGGCAACACCATGCATCATGTGATACTATTCACCTTTAAAAACTTAAAAACTTCAAGAATTCATCATTAAAAGAAAAAAATGTTGACAGTAACATATACAAAAGCTATTTTTATTAGGGGTGTTAACGGCCATCCTTTGTATTACCATTATAGCGAGCTGCTGCTTCGCCAGTGTCATAGTTACCTTTACAGCGAGCCAAATATTCCAGATCTTTGTAGTTTAAAAGCCCATACAAAACAAAAACACTCTATACAAAGACCTCAAATGGACTCAACAGGCCTAAGCCAATTTTAAATTTCAGAGGTGCTGCTCTCTCTCCTTAAAGAGATAAGAGATAAGCCGAAACAACCACAGAGGAAGACACATTTATTTTGATTGTGTCACACTGTTCTGATTAAGCACGTTAAGTGAAAGCAAACAGCTGACCACATTTAAAATCACATCAACAGTTGACCCGAAATCTTCAGCAGCAATGATTCCAACGACAATGGCGAAGCATAAATCAGCGCACCCACAGAGCAAAAAGCAAGTGAAGTGAATTATATCCACCAGGAAATCACTCAATCTGTGCACAGCGCTCTCAAACAAAAAGAAAAAAAGTGCACATTTGCAAAACTAAGCAAACAAACAAACAAAACAACATGAAATGTGAGTGAAATTGTTCAAAAATGGAGCATGTAAAATATTATTATTGGAGACTTTATTAACAAGGATTTTTCCTCCAGTGTAATAATAAAGGCAGGTGCAGTTCATGGGGACAGGTAAGATTAGCAAAGGGAAAGCAGACAGACTGTAAGCTACACGGTCTGTTGGTGGTCGAATGAAGCTCGTACAAAAGAGAGAAAAAAACGAACAGCAAAGAACAAAGGAAGTAAAAGTGCAAAAACAGAGCAAAAGACAGAGGGAGAAGGAGGGTATTAGGGTAATAGTCCCTGAAGATTGTCTGCCACTCTCATCCTTCCCCTCTACTCTTTCTATTTCTTACAGTTTTTTGCAAAGGTAATCTCCTCCGGAGCTTGACGGGGGCATACTACAGCTCAGCCAAACAATAAATAAACCGGATTGGCCACAAAATGGGGATTTCATACAAGGTAATAAAGCAAATTTCAATCACACTTCATGGACCTTTTTACAGTACCGTGGAGAGTACGTACACTTGTCCATTCGGAGGTTACTGAAACAGAGAGCGAGTGGTTCGCTTAGAAGTAATTTACTCAGTTTATGAAGACAGTGTTAGGGAAGTAAATCCCATTTTATGTCATAAATGTTCCTTTGGTTGTTTGAGTTTTCTTAATTATTGAGGAGTTCCTGTTTGTGTTTAGTATGGCTCAAAATAAAATGTGATGAGACCGCAAAACTTATAACGAGTTTTGAAACGCAGATTGCTGAAGTTGAAAACAAAAGTAAAAACGACACTATTGACTAAATGTACTTTTTAACCATCACCTCTATTTTAGAAAGAGCATTACACAATAGTAAATAATACAATTATTGACCTCCAAACGAGCACTTGTCCTCACCTTTCGTTGACGTCAGAGGTCAGCTACAGCCGTGTGTGTGGCCGGTGTACTGCCAGTGTCTTGCTCAAGGGCACCTTTACAAAACAACTAATTTACCATCATGGGTCGTATAATTAATTATGCAACATTGTTGCAAAGCAATCCTGTATCCTAGACATTGTGTTAAACTGCTAAACAGCTGTCTGGACATACAGTACTGTATACCACTGGTTCCCAAAGCAGGCACTGGGGGCTTGCAGCGGATCATAACTCATGGCCAAGGCTTTCATTACAATGTAGGGTGTTCTTAAAGGCTGTGGTCCCGACTGTCTTCACATCATTAACAAGCTCCTCCCGTGTAGTTTTGGGTTGATCCACAAGTGCACAGCCTTCTGTGCAGTTTTAGTGCAACTCGATTTATTGTAAAGCGATTTCAGTGGTTACGGCATTACTGTTCATTCTCCATGATTAAGGATGGATGTCCGGGGTTTTTGCCACGCTGCAGAATGAATCCGATGCCGTATGAGTGTAAACCACCCGCTATAACGTCCGTATAGTGCTGTATAATGATATTCAGCACACATTTCCCTCTTTTAACCTCTGAATAAAGTACTTGTCTAGTCTTGGACTTTCAGTTGACTTGTATTCTGTCGACTTCTGTAACCTCTGGCCTTTCCTACAGCTGTGTTGTCTCAGTGTGTGTAGGTATGTGACGCTACGCTTGAGAACGAGACCATCAGAAATGACCTGAGACAGCACAGTTATGTGTGTCTGTGCACCTATTCCTATGTGTTTCTACGATAAAAAGCCGAGACCTCTGTAACCCAGTGATGACAAATAGTTTGCTCCTCCCATCACTCCCGTTGGCGCTAACTGCGAATTCCATCTGCAAACAGTTCGATTCAACGAGCAAATGTTTGTCTAACTTTGAAAGGCTGTTTAGGTGGAATATTTTTAAGTAAATGTTTGCACAGTTGTTTCTTCTGCCCATTTTCTTTCTTTATGACAAACTTCCCTGGGGGAGGGGATTAAAAACTCCAAAGTGTTTCCTCTCGGGCCATTTTACTGTAATAATAAAATGTGAGAAGCTCTATTTGTTTTAAGACTTTGGTGTTTTCTGGGGAGTTCGAATCATTCTTGGGCAAGTGAAGAGCACAGACGGTGCAACGCTCTGTGGAGAAACAGGCTTTCTCCTTTTTGTCCCCAGTGTCAAAGTCACGGGCCAACTTTCCAGTGAAAAGATTTTTTACTGCTCACATCTAATAAATATTTTACACATCTGAAATGATGCAAACACAAATGAAATGTACTTAACGGGCATCCTGTCCACTGGAAGAGTTTCAATAGGGCACCGCTGAGGTGTGAAATGGCTACAACAGGCACACACGTGCTGTCTGTGTCTTTTTGTCCCGCGCTCACACACTCTGAAACACACACAAGGGGGAAAAAAGAGCACCTAATATTTTCTGTCAGTAAGACTGTGCATACCCCCCAACCTTCAGATAATTTACTGCTGTGTGTCTACAGAGTGTTTGGCGCAAAAGTGTCACTAAATCTCAGCCCTCAAAGTCAAACGTCAGGTAAACCACAGAGAAATAATGTTTATTTT
>VOQK01005539.1:7679-20140 GCA_015052645.1 Benitochromis conjunctus
TGGTAAGCTGCTAGGGAACGCATTATGTCCACACTAAGATATGAAAATGAGTGTGTGTGTGTGTGTGTGTGTGTGTGTACACATTGGTTATTTAATGGCCGACGGCCTTCAATCAACATGAGTTTAATGGAGAAGTTCAACTACTCTACAATAAAATAAGACGTAGAGGGCAGGTGAAACACATGCTTATTCTAAGACAGTCTTTATGAAATGAACACATTTTCATAAACTTTTTTTTTTTAATTGAACACATAAGGTAAAAGGATTTTTATGAAAAATGTTATATGCAATGTTATCACTCTCAGAAGAAAAGGAGCAAGCAAAGGACACAGAGACAAAATAAAATCCCTGAAATACAAATAAAAAATTTGTATTTTTTATTTGTATTGTAACCCTAACCCTTAATCCTATTATTATTATTATTATTATTATTATTATTATTATTATTATTATTAATAATAATAATAATAATAATAATAATAATAATAATAATAATAATAAATGACACCAGGTGAAAGGTCCATGAAAACAGCAACCGACTACACAACAACTGAGTTTTCCAGTAACAAGTGAGACCGGTCAGGTGGGACATACAGTTATCAGGGACAGATAACTACCAAAGGAACAGAGTAGGACTGACAGCAGTGTAAGTAACTGGACTATTTACCAAATAAATACAGGAAACTCACTAGAAACCAAAAGCATTACAGTCTGCACATCAGTTATCAAAAGAGTACAAATGATAGTTGTGCTGTGATTTAGGCCATACTTGCATCTCTGAAAAAACGTTTCTTTTTTTCCTGTCACGCGGTGAATCGCCGCTCGCCGTCACTCTCTGAAGCCTCAGTGCTCACGCACCCAATGAAACAGCAGAGAGGGGGAGAAACAGCTTTTGCCAAGCGAGCAAGACGATTTTATGAAGCAGTAAGATGGGTCTGCAGTCTGGAAAGTTTTTTAGGCTTTGTTGAAAGAGAAATATCTGTAAAGGGATATAAAAAGTGTCTGCGATGCCAGGCGTTCCAGCAGAGAGAGTTTGGAATTTCTGATTTTAGAAAAAGACAAAAACTTGAACCCCAAACGTAAAACCCAAATAGCCAGATACTGCTGTGACGCCTTCATTGCGAGGTTATGACACAGATGTGATCACTGGGTGGGTGGGTCAAACACACCACGTATTTACCATTGGTCCACAAAAGGTGGGACACAAACAAGGCAAATTCCTGTTAAAATGTAGCTCTGAGGAAATGAAATGAGTCAAGATGCGACAGTGATTGATGGTTGACCTGCTTCTGCCAGCCTCTCTATAGGTTTTAATGGTATTCCTAACATCATCCAATTACTTACCATGGTATCATTTGGGCTTGCACTGACGCCTGGATGCTGTTGGAAGTTTCACACTGGACCTTTTCCAAGTTAATGCATAAATTAATACGGGGCTGTGGGAGGGGGCTGTGGAGTCTATTGCTGAGCTGAGGAGTGAGGAGTGAAGTCTAAAATACAGCTATGCCATAGAGAGAAATACACTGCAGAGTTGGTGGTAAACCATAACTTTCCTGTATGTTATCTGCAAGTATATTTATTGCTTACTGTGGCTTCTTATAGCCACAAAACAAAGGCTCAGCTCACTTCTGCTTATTATAAAGAGTAGATTGAACCAGCAGGATTCTCTGTGGTCAGCTAAAACCAGCAGAGGGAGGGAGTCCTCAGGGAAGCCGGGAGTAGATTGAGAAGAGACGAATTACCAGCTGACAGGTGTATAAGTAGCTTTAAGTTTTTATCAATAATGACTTATTGACCAAGACCGAGATCCATAACAAGGGGAGCT
Source organism: Benitochromis conjunctus (assembly GCA_015052645.1). Lineage (NCBI taxonomy): Eukaryota > Metazoa > Chordata > Actinopteri > Cichliformes > Cichlidae > Benitochromis > Benitochromis conjunctus. Next base: position 9,505 of record VOQK01005539.1, read on the forward strand.
GACCTCGTAACGGTCGTTTAATTTTTAGTAATAAAATGAAGGCCTGAACAGATGAGTTTAGGCGCGAATGTTTTCCACAATAACTAAATGACTCATCAGTGACATGACTAATAAGACAGCAAACCTTTTACCCGACTGATATTCGTAGCCGTTGAGATGTCAATTTCAACTCAGACTTGAAACGAAACTTATCCCGACTAAGATCAAACCATAAAGTGCATCTGTGAAAGGTCACCGCCTAATTTGTCAGACAGTTATGAGCAGATTGATTTGTGAGCTTTGACAGTCGCTGTAAAATCTGCACGTTTTCCTCCCAGTAAATGACATTTTCCGATCTTCACTGTGGCTGGAGAAATGCGAACGGAGAAGCTTTATTGTACTTCACAATGGCGTATTCAGTGAAATGTAATTACTGTTGTGTATCCAGGAGATATTGTGATTAGGACAGGATGTAAAAGCGCCTAAAGGAGCAAGGGCCTAGCTCAGCATTACGATTCTTTTACTCTTCTCACCATATTTGCCTTATCAGCACTTACATGTAATTTGCCTGATCAGTTTCACTGCCTGCATATTTACCTTCTATAATTAAAAACGGGCTCAATGCTGGAGGATGTAATTGCTAGTCATGCGTGAGGCTACACCATAAATAGGACTTGTATAAAAGAGCAGTCACATTGTGGTTTCAGAGACAATAGGCAGGAATGCTTTTAAGTCTCAGGTAGAAGACGCACAAACATTGTGACAAACATCTCTTGGAAATATGCTACTCATGGACAACTGGTCAGCTCTAATGCCTCAGCCTCAACCTACTGAAATGCCAACATCTCAAAGCTTTGCAGAGATTCAAGGTGGTCTGGTGTTGTGCTAATTGGCTGCTGCTTGGCATGCTCAAGAATTGGTACATCAGCTTCCTGTGCCAGACCTTTACCCTCCTAAGACCTGAACTCGTTCATGGCATGCATTTTTAATTTCTCTTTGCTATTTGGGCTGATTGGGACCTGATGAATGTAAAAACAAAGAATTACCTGATTTTTTTTTTTTTTTACCTGATTTTTGTTTCTGAGAAAAATGAGATCCACATATGAGGACATTCGTTTTAAATTTTGATTGAACAGTGGCAGAATAATGTCCTCGTAAGTGGATATCAGGCCCTTGTAGAGCAGGATTTAGTATTTTGGTTTAGACAACCCAAAATGTGATGTCCACGTATGCGGACTCTGTCATGGCTGTGTACAGGCAGGCAGGAATTGGACCCAAAATGCAGACTCACGGAGCAGAGGATGAACTGAAAACAGCTTTATTGCTGAATACAAACTCGGTAGATGGAACAGAACACACAGCAGGTTGAAGGTACGACACAGAACTGAGGGAGACGCCGACATAAATACACAGAAGGATAACGAGGGGCGTCAGAACACGCGAGGAGCACAGCTGATACAAATCACGAAGACGAGGGCAAAACAGGACACACTCACATGAGGCACAGAACTTCAAAGTAAAACAGGAAACACATGCTGACCAAACTCAGGGACATGAAACGGAACAGAATAATAACAATAACACAAAACGCTGGGTCACCGACCCAGCACCATGACAGACACCAAGTCCTAGGAGGTTAAAGCATTCAAAAATACCCATGGGCCCAGAGGATCATGCAAACCTTCAAGCCAGCTTACAGAAACAGCTTTTAAATCAAAGTCAAAAACATTAACTGCTATCAGCAAACTGGTGTAGATGAAAATGACCAGGCCCAACAGAAACCAGTCCAGAACACAATCTCAGTCACACTCAAGACAACTGGAGGTTTAACACACAGTTATATGAAAGAAATCTGCATGAGGTTTCATGTGTATAAGAGATGAAGCTGGTGGTGATGGTTCAAGGTGACGCTATCAGGAAGCATCTTCATATCACAGCTCAAATAAAAGCGACAGATTCTGTAAAGTGTCTCCGGCTTTTGTGATGTTTCCAGTGCCAACAGAAAGATATTTCACCGCAGTACAAAACTGTGAAAAAATCTTAAACATCAAACTAATGTAAGGTTTCACATCTATCCAAACCATCATGAAAACTGGTACCTATCTAGCGAGGACCCTCTGTGAACCCTGGAGCCAAGGTGAAATTTTTGAATATTTCAAAGTTCTGTGGTAGTCCTTCAAAAAGCCAAGAACACTTCACTCAGGTGTGCTGTGTGTAGTTTCAGAGCTCACTGATTGCTGATCGACCATCTTTTCAGAGTTCACCATGAAGAGGAGAAAACACACAGCTCTAACGATAGTCGCAGGAGACAACTTCAGCGGTTATTTGTATAGCATGACTTCTGACCTCTGCATCAGGGACAAAGCTAGAAGAGCCGACCACAGCACGCACAAACAAACAGTAATGGATGACATTTTCTATGGCACAAAGCTCAAAATTCATGCAGGGTTTGCCATTTCCAAAGAAGAAGAAAAAAAGGCTGCAGATTAGTGCTCGTAGCATTTTAACGCTCCATCCGGCGTCCATCTCTCTGAGGTACAGAAGTGGATGGGCAGCAGGTGGCACGTTGTAAAATGCAGCTCTTAAAGTAACATGATAGGAACGACTTTGTTTCCAGGTGAGGTCAGGGTGATGTTATCGTCTTGATACTTTAATTTTGTGTAGACGTGTTTTTGGAAAAGGTTGGCAGGCTTGACTTATCTGGTCCCAGAGTTTAGCTTGTGAGTTCGTGTCTGGATAGTCAGGAGTAGCTCGGGGGAGACTGTGGTGTGTAGGTGGAAGAAGATGGACAGGAAGTCTCTATTTTCTCTTTTTTAGTGTTCGTAGTGCTCCATATTGCCATTCTGCTCTGCAATCTAGACTCTGAGCGCCCCCTCTCCCCACCTCACACCACCCCCATCCAATCTCATTTGAGGTAGCACCTCTCCTTCTTGTTGTTGAGACTCTCCAGCCCCTTTCACCATCCCATCACCCCCCTCTCTTTAAGCAGGGATTCAGTGACAGCACAGACTGATGTTTGGAATTAGGCAGACTTCTGTGGTGAGCTGGCGGCGAGCGCTCACCGGAGCAAGCAGAGCACAGCCCATCAACATAGCGTAGAGTGATTGTTCTAAGGACCGCTAGCACTGGTCTCTACGGTGGCTACGTACAGCGAGTTCAGAAGAAGGGCCTCCAGATATCCACGTGTCCTTTACCGCTCGCTCTTTCAAATGCATTCCCTTCACTCACGCCATTGAGTCTATTAAAACTAGACTTTAAACTTATTTTTATTCATTGGCCTTTGAGTGTGTCTGGTTTGTCTGGTGTCTACTGTACCTCCATCAGCCGTGACTGTAAAAGTTAACCACCGACTAGCTTGTATTTGACTTATTTCTTATTTATCTCTCTTTTATTTCTATCCATTCTGTGCTTTGATAATAAATTTGAGTTTGAGAGCGGTGGCTCGAGGGTTATGTGAGCAATGTTTAGTCCTTCAGTTGAATCTTGAATTCCTTGACTGTGTCAGCCTTTACTCCCATAGAGAAGCAGAAGGTCTACTCCAATTCACTTTAATTTGGACTCCTGAGTATTAAAAAAAAAGAGGCAGAGAAAAGATACCTCCAGAGAAATTAATCTCCTTAAATACACAATTAGCTGATAGTTTTCTAACATAATTACCAACTTTATATTCTGATAGTGTATTACTGTTATGTCTACAGCCCCTAAATGTAAGTCGTAGCAGTATAAAATAATTGTTAAAATAATAATAATGATAAATAAACCAGGACAGAAGGACTCCATCTCTAATACCTAACACTAATTCTTGTATCAAGCTGAATATCTACAGTATCGTGCAAAAGTCTGGTCACCCTTCATTTCTTTATATTTTACGAGGTAAATGGGAAATAGGTGTGCTACATCCGTGTTCATATTTCCATCACTTTTAAACAGATTCCCAACAGCAGTCCCAAACCATGACCGAGCCTCCACCGTGTTTTGGCTGTAGGCGCTCACTGTTGTGAGTGTGTACATCATCAGTCCATAAGACTTCAGATTTTCTCCCCACCTCTCTTGATAACAGCCACCCTTCTTTTGACAACATTTCTGACAGTGAACGACTAAGTTTGAGGGCTTTTTTGCATTTTCACTCATTTTTGCAGGAGGACTCTGCTCCACTGCATTGTAATATGTGAGCCTCTCCACATCTACTGAGCTACCAGTGACATGTTTTAAATAAACCTTTTAACCTGTTAAACCAACTGAAATAAAGAAACTGTTACTGGTTTGACCAACTTGAGATCAGATTGGTACGAATGGATTTAAGCTATTGTTTCAAAACATGAAATGACAGTGACAGCTTAGAGATATTATATTTAGATGTGGGGCAGACTGCATTTCCTTAAACAAAAATCTTACGATCAAGATAAATATTTTTATTTTATGGTTGGAATTAAAGTTGTTTGAACACTGAACATGGCCGATGTCTTTGAGAACCTTTGATAAATAAGGGATGGAAATATGCACTGCCCAGCCACAAACAAACTGGAAGAAGATAATGAACCAAATTAGTCCAATTATGTTAATTATTGAGACAAATTAACTGAATTAAATTGGAAACACAGAAACGGTTTCTCAAGACTGTGAAAAATTTGTAATACCACTTCTCAAGCTGTTTGGCGTTCTCCAAACATGATCTAATCATCCCAGCGATAAAAGCAGAATTAATGAGAGGATTATCAATGCTGCCTGGCTGCCGAACACTGCTTTTAAACCGGGGATCATTCCCGACCCAAAAACATGTAAGGAGCAATTAGCATTCAGCTACAAAAGAACGGGCTCGTGTTCAGCACGGGTGTTATACACTGTCTCAATTATTACTAAACTGCTCTCAACGTCCCCAAAAGGAGATAATCGATAATAGAAAGAGGAGGCAGGAGGACTTTCAGTTTCACAGGAAGCCTTCAATTAGATGATAACATACTGAAGAAGGTCCAGAAACGTTTATCAGTTACTACATCTTCAGCTTCATTCAAGTTTCTTATTGTCAGAAAACAATACAGAACATTTTCTGCCATCTTTTTTTGCAGGTAGTTCTTTCCTGCGACTGAAGGCCATTAGATCCCGTTTTCAACACCGCAGAAGCGTCTTAGCACATTATACTTTCACACGGGGTCTATTTACTGCAACAAAATGTCATTCCTTTACTCATTCTTCCTTCTTAACCCTTAGTGGCTTAGAGTGCTGCCATAGCACATTTCTAAATATGCGTGAAATCCCTTGACTATGCTTTCTGAAGCAGCAGACGCGCTCTCCTCCCAGTATGCTGTCGACTGGCAGTCTGATAGGGAGTTGTTTCACTGCATAGATCTCATTACTTAAAATCCTCAGCTCTGAAACAGAAGGTCAGGGATCAGCAAATCCTCACTTCTGGCCAGGCTTATGATTCCATTCTGATGCAATTTTCCCTCTCCAATTCCCTGATTATCACACTCCTGCCCGCCAATTTGAGATCTCATCTGTCTATGTTCAGACGCATTCACTCTACTTCAATTTTCACCGAGCTCTGGCAGGAGACAAAGCATCCCACAGGCAGTTTTTTTCCAAAACAATTTATAGCTTTCTTTTCTTTCCTCTTTTGGCACGTGCTCACTGACACACTCTGAACACTTTCTACATCTGAGAAACTGACCTGTTAAGTATTTCATGTTCCTGTTTCATGACAAAAACTGTAAACGCCAACATCTAAGCTAAAAATATTTGGAAATCAAAGGTTAGCACAACAAGAAACTCCTACGTTCTCCACTGACACGGTGCATTTGTTATTCACTTTGATTTCATTTACTTTTCTAATATCAGTCCAAATCATATCACATCTGATGATTGTAATATGAAAACTGCCTGGAGGTGTCATTAAATTTGATATTTGTAGTAGTGGCGCGTCAACAGAGGTAAAGATGGTACTTTTAATTTACTCCATGTAAATTAAAATCCATTACAGTGAAGTTTAATATAACCTTTTGCTAATCTTTATGAAATATTGACTTAATGCATGCAAACAGCAGCTGAGAAATGACTTACAACGATAACATTTTTAAATACAATATCAACAGTCACATCACGTAATGACTAATTATAAAAAAAAACCCAAAGAAGACAGAAATGACTTGATTTTGGGGGGGTTTCTAATTTCACTCAGCTTTGCACAGTCTGATCTTTGGGGACCTTTGCTGGGATGTTCACTTATGGCATTATGTTAAAATGTATGCTCCAGCAACATGTCCAAATCTCTGCTTTTCTAGAGGTCATGATCAATGAGTCACTTAATTTATTAGTAACATTTGGTCACTATTTAAAACCTGTGCATATGAACGACCCACACTTTGAATTGCACTGGTCACTCCTCTCTGCATCTACTACATCATGGTCACCAATGATCTTTATCTGTACCTGGAGAAGCAGTGTTGAAGGAAATGCAAGCATGTTGAGGTGAGAGTAGAGACTTTAAATCTGGGGTCTAGGATTGGTGCTATGATGAAAAGAAGGAAGGTAGATATTTTTTGCATAGGAGCAGGTAGAAGGGAAACAAAGAAAAGAGCATTAGAGGTGGATTCAAGCTGCTTTACCGCAGTAGCATGGTAGAAGGAAGTGTACAGTATGTCAGTGTGTTGTGGAGGTGAAGAGAGGATCAGGAATTTCAAACTGGAAATCGAAGAGGTGATGTTGAATGTCATCAAAGTGTATGCCCCACAAGTTGGATCTCAGAAGAGAAAGAGGAACTCTAGAGTAAGTCAGGTGACGTTTTGGAGTGTGGTGATTGGAGCAGGCTTCAGTGGACATGTAGATGAAGTTAATAAAGGATTGTTGAGTAGGCATGATGGGAAGGAAAGAAATGCAGAAGGCCAGATGTTAGTGGATTTAGAAAAAAGGACTGAAATGGTTGAACACACTTTAGGATGAGGGAGGAACATAGGGTGACAGATAAGAGTGGAGGAAGGTGCACACAGGTGGACTACATCTGATGTAGTGATAGGAGACTATAAGGTGGTGTCAGAGCAAAATGTAGCTAAGTAGCATTGGATGGTAGTCTGTAGGGTGATGTAAATGAACCAGAGGAAAGAATTAAATCATGAAAAAGAAAAAATGTTGAGACGGGCTTTGGGTGGAGGGAAGAGTTGCTAGATAACTGGGAAAGTACAGCTGATGTGGTGAGGGAAACTGCCAGGAAGTTATTTGGTGTATCCTTTGAATAGTTTTCTGTACTTTGTTATTGTACTACCAAGTCTCATTGTCCACGTTTCATCTTCCAAAGGAAGAGGTTAGCAAAGAAAAAGTGGGATGGTCAGTGAGATGAAGAAAGTAGGTCGAAGTACTGGGAGGCTAGGTGAGAGAGGTGCCAAAATACAAGTCTTGCCGTGAGCTGTAATGAGGTTGGACACTAAGGAAGGAGAAAAGGACTTATATCGATGGAAAGGATGTGCAGCAGGTTAGGAGGATTAGGCAAAGGGATGGGAATGTCCTAATGAGAGCAGACAACGACGATGGAAGGAGTACTTTGAGAAGCTGATGATTGAAGAAAATGAGCAACAAAGAGAGGATGGATGGAGGAGAGATTATAAGTGCAGAGGATGAGTCAGGAGGAAGGGAGAGCAGCTATGAAGAGGAAAGACAGTTGGTCCAGATGACATGCCTGTGGAGGTATGGCAATGTTTAGGAGAGAGGGCAGTGGACTTTTGAACAATACTGTTTAACACACTCCTGGAGAGTGAGAGGATGCCTGAGAAATGGAAAAGAGGTTTTCTGGTACCAGAGAAGAAGAATGAAAATAAATAGAAGCAAGACAGAATATATGTGTGCGAATGAGAGGGAGACAGGTGAAACAGTGAAGATACAAGGAGCAGGGGAGGGTGCAGACAGTGTCAGGGCTGATATGTGACAGCAGGATACCAGCAAGAGTCAAAGGGAAGGTTTACAAGATGGTAGTGAGATCTGCTACGATGTATGGTCTGTAGACAGTGGCACTAAAACAAAGACAGTGTCATGAGCTGTGTGCAGGCAGGAATGGTGGACCCAAAAGTGCAGACTCACGGAGGCAAACCATGAACTCAAAACAGCTTTAATGCTGAACTCAAAAGTAAGGAAACTAGAAAACACAAACTAAACTTACACAGGCAGACAGAAACACACAGCGTGGAATGAGGGCGATCACAACACAGACCAAGGAAAACACAAGGCTTAAATACACAGGAAGCAATGAGGGAATGAGAGACAGGAGGGAAACACAGCTGGGACAAATCAGGGCTAACGCGACAAGGGAAGCAAAACCAGATACATTAACATGAGACACGGACTTTCAAAGTAAAACAGGAAACACAACACAGAGATCCAGACTTGACAAGGGGATACAGCTGACAGGGGAGACAGCAACTATGGAGCACAGACAGAAACCAGAAGACTAAACTCTAACATAAACCACACAGAGAATCTAAACTTAGAACAATCCTGTAACCCATTAGACAAAGAAAGCTAGAACATAATGAAGTACACAAAATCAAAGAACCAAAAACCACAACACACTGGGTCGACGACTCAGGCACCCTAACAGACAGGAGGCTGAGCTAGAGGTGGAAGAGCTGAAGATGATGAAGATGATGGTCATTGAAAGTGACCAGCATGCACAAGATTAGAAATAAGTACATCAGAGGGACAGCTCAGCTTGAGCAATTTGGAGACAAAGCGGAGACAAAGGGGCAAAGCTGAGATGGTCTGGACATGTGCAGAGGAGGGACAGTGGATGTTGAATATGGAGCTGCTAGGCAGGAGCAGAAGAGGAAGACCACAGAGAAGATCCATGGATGCAGTTAGGGAGGACATGTAAAGGGATGATGTGACAGAGGAGGTTGATGGGGGTAATATCAAGGCTATTACAGTTAAATAAAACTAAAAAAAAAAATCAAATTGGGCATAAAAACCTTTATTTTTTTTAAATATTAAAAACAAAACTGGATTACAGAAAAAAAAAACTGTGAAAGCTACCTATACTGGTTACATTCAAATCTTTTTTTCAGTCTTAGTCTTAGACGAGTTGTTTAACTGTGTCGACACAGCAGGCATGTTGATGGGGTGTCTACATGAAAATAAACGGTGAAAGTAAGGAAATCTAAACTATACTAAACTAAAAAAATCATCATTTTTAATAATAAAAACTGGAAACTGGAACAATTAAGGCTATTCTACAAACTAGAGTTTAAAAAATTATCAATTCTTTTTCTTTTTTTATTTATTCTACAAATCTTCAGCCAGTTGTGTCACATTTATAATTTAACAATTCATAACTGAAAACATTAAAACTCAAATCATTATTGTTCATTCTTTCATAATGGCTCATTTCCTTTTTTAATTTTAAAGACAGAGTTGCTGGATGCATCTGCAGCAGATGATAAGCATGTTGGCTTAAAGGAAGCTACATCATTAAAATGTGATATGAAATTAAAAGTATAATGAAATGAAAGTGAGGAGGAAATAAAAACAGATGTTGGAAAAAAGCATTTAAAAACTATTTTGCTTGTGAAATAAAAGTGAACACCCAAAAGGTTAGTTTAGACTATTAACGTGCTTCAGTGATCTTTCCTAAATTAATTAATTATTTAACATTTTGAAGATTTGAAAATTTCACATTGTTGAGAAAATGAAAGATTCAATAAAGACTTGATGGTGTCTGTCACGTACTGAGTCTGTCACCCAGTGTTTGGTGTGTTTTAGTTTTATTCTTTGATTATCGTTTATTTCTCAGTGTTTCCTGGTTTATTTTGAAAGAGTCTTGTGTGTCTTTGTCATTGTGTTTAGTTTCACTTCCCCTGTGGTGTCATCGTCTTCATTCTAGTGTTTCGACTTCCCCGATCACCTCCTGTGTGTAAGTCCTGTGTCTTCCTTTGTTCATTGTCAGGTCGTCTGTTTATCCCACGCCATAGTGTCACAGTCTCCCATAGTTGTCATAGTTGTGTCACAGTTTACTTGGTTTCTAGTGTTCCCAGTTTTAGGTTTTAGCTCAGCCCTCGTCACTGCTCATGTCTTTTTGCACTTTTGTCATCAGCCCTAATAACGGCTCGGCTCTTGTTCCACGTTGAGCTCCTCTCATCGGTGTCTGCATTTGGGTCCATTCTGAAAACACAGTGGCGTACCCCACTGTGACAGAGTCACCAGGATCACAACCACAGCTGTGGGTTAATGATGGAACACTGCAATGCACAGAGCAACAGTGCCCCCAGCGTGGCTAAAATTAGATTCCCCATGGGACGAATGCCAAGAGGGGCTTTCGGTCACTAACTTTCTGGACGTACGCCATTTCCAAAAAAAAGTTGTTCTAACACCGTCACTGTCAATTTGATGTAAATGAAGTGAATTATACTCTGAGCAGAAACGAAAATGATGAACAAGCGCACATGGTCACCCCCTCACGCAGATCTAATGTGGAAGCCGTTCCAACAATCCCATAACTTTATCACACAAAGAACATCAGATGATGCATAATTGTGCGTCTCCGGGGTGAAAAATGTCCCAGCAGCAAGACAAACAGGTGGCGAATCTGATTACAACTATGTCAAGGTGGAGGGAATCTGTATTAGCTCAGAGCCATTCTCCGAGGTGCAGCAGATATGATTTATTGTGGACAGAGTGAGGA
>VOQK01005540.1:0-23050 GCA_015052645.1 Benitochromis conjunctus
ATAATGTCCGAGAGGAAATAAAACCAATATAAGTCGGGTCAGGGACAATTTGCTCAGCTCAAATGATTACAGACATATTATAGGAAGATCTACAAATGTGTTCCTGATGGACTCTGCAAGTTATTGTGATCAATTTGCATACAGGCCTGAAACTACTGTTACCACCTGCCAGCAACAATTTGATTTAATAGCTGCCTTTGTTCTCTTTGTAGCATTTCATGTGATTCTTTAGAGGGAAAAAGAGGCTTCCGGTGCTCTGTGATGTTTTTTAATGAAAAATGTCACATAATGATGCCAAAGGAAAGAAAAAATAATGATGTATGATGTGGGCCAGTTCTGTCATCACGCGGTTTCCTTTTACCTCTCAAGGGGATGAAAGTCCACTATCAATAATTTCATAATAATGCCCCCATGGCTTCACATGTATGCAGAGCCCCGAAGCATCAATCATGACTCACAGTGAGTGTGTGTGTTTGTACAGTATGTGGGGTGTCTGTGGTATGCTGCAGGGTTATTTGTACTTACTTGTGTGGTTTTCTTTGTGTGTTTGAGAAAGTTTTTGTGTTTCACCGTGTTGTGCATTTATCAGCGGCTCAGGGCAGCGTGTGCTTATTGGACTGCTGACAGATTGGTGTATTATTCACTGCTTGATGGAGAGTGACAGACGACTCCCTTTAAGAGTGCATGCACGTGTATCGACGTGTTTGGATGTGTGGTTTTATTCTATTTTGTGGTACCTTTGTGTGCCTGTGTGTTTTTGTACAAGTGACAAAAACAGAGGCTTTAACCTGCGGTAGAGTGAAAGGAGCTACAAAGCAAAAGAGACAAAACATTTTCCTTAATATATGTGACTATTAATCCATAAAAATAAATGTGCAACGACATCATCTGTGTTGCTATAAACAAGTTATCCAGTGAGCTACACAAGGAAGAAGTCCATAGGCAATATATTTTATGTGTATTCTGCTAACAGCGGGTCTTAGAAACTGAAGCAAGATTACCTTTTTTCTGTTTAAGGTTAGGAAAAGATCACAACCTTGGTTAAATATTAAATAAAAAAGTCAAAGACTTTATTAAAGTTTTAATCAAAGCTTGATCTTTTCTCAGGCTTTACTCAAAGCACTTTTATTTTCGTACCCGACCACAGATCAGAACCTGGATGCAAACACCAGTGTTTGGGGTCACGGTGCTACACATGCCTTTTCATCGCAGGGAGTCAAATACTGCCATTTTCTCCAAAGCCACAGGCAGCCACTGGAGTTTAATGATCTCTTTTAAATGTTAAACAGACAACTGATCGTGAGGTCTTCTTTAAATCTGTGGTTACTTTATCCTTTTCACTCACTTTTTCTTTTGCTTTGAGAAGAATCTGGTGACTTTTACAGGATGGTGTGTTGGAGGATCAGGTTAAAAAAGGGGGCAACGGTCTGCTTCCTATTTCCAGCAAATAAAACTGTCAGTTTATTTTAATCGTGACAATAATCGTTTTGTAAATGTGTTAATTATCGTAACGCTGACAACAAACCTCCCTCACCCTATCAGAGTACTTATTTTACCTGAAAACGTTTTCTGCGTCTAAAGGTAACCTGGGGATGAGTGTTGATCGTTGATGATTGGTCCTGTCTGGTGCATTTTCATACACGCTGAGGACCATTTTTTCTGATGTGAACACATCAACCAACTGAAGTCTGCACTACGAGACAGATGGAGCGCCTGATGGCACATTCACGTGACTGCCAACCAGACAAGTCTGAGTAATGACATTATTTTTACACCAAAACTGCATGGTTAGCTTTAGACAACAAAACTACTCGTTTAGGTTTAATCACTAAACTTTAGGGAAAAACGTGGTTTTGGTTAAAATTCACTCTTTTACCACAGAGCACTGTGACATTCAGTCCCACAGCGTCTATGTTGGACGCTAGGAGAGTCATGGCACTCACGGGTCTCCTGTGTTTTACGTGTGAAGTAAACAGATCCTGACCAAACATCGGTGTCCAATGGAGCGAGGACCAGCGAGGCCCTGTCGGTGCAGGAGATCGGAAAACTTCAGATGTCCACTTTATATTTTTGGCTGAAAATACATTTTAAAATACATAGAGGTTTAAGATTTCCATAATTTGAACATTTGAGTTAAGGTGAAGCACCTCGGGTAATGATACTGCACTGTGTGAGATCAGGAGCTTAAATACATGCTTCACACTTTAAGCTCGCAGGACTGCAGGACAAGCACCTCGGCGCTTCAGGGAGTTGGGGGCGTGACCTGAGAGGTCTCGTGGTTTTCTGACGAGTCCGTTCTTCGTAATGTCTTATTTTGAAATGTTCGTGCTTGTATCTACATGGGATTCATTGTTCTGCTTTAGTTTGTATAAGAGAAATAAATCTTCAGTCATAATTCAAGTGGAAGACATTTCTTATCAAGAACAAGGTAAGCCATACACGTCTTTTTGGAAATGACCCTACTAGTTGTTTATTTGTAATAACTGAGAGCATCCGATGTGGTTGGAAATTAGAAGTACTGAAGGCCAGAAAGACACAAGCATGTTGCACAGATGGTAATGGTACAACTCTTTTCTAACACTCAGCCCTCATTCACTCATTCATACTGCGCTGTAGTCTTTGCCTTAAAGCACTTTTCTAATCAGCACACACTCACACCCTGACGGATGTACTCGGGACAGTTTGGGATTCAGTACCTTCCCCGAGGGCTCTTAAACATGTGGACATTGGAGTATCCAGAACCTTGGTGCACAATTCACTCTACCTCCTGAGTCAAAGTCGCCCTGCACAAGTACATAAAAAAAATGTGAAATGCCATCAGAAAGAAATCAAACACAGCAGAGTGGAGGCAGTAATCTGGGTAGCTCCTAATACATTTACAGTATTGATCCTTGCACAGGTTGTTCTGCACATAAGACCAGTTTGAGCCATTTATCAACTTGCTAAAGTGAAGAAAGAGAGCAAGAATGGAAGAGGTTCTTCTGCTTCCTGCTGAGTTAAGAGAAGGTTACCAGACCCAGAACAACGCCTGCACAGCATGGTGTATGAGTGCACGTATGACAAATAATGCATTTTGTGTGCTTTCATGTGTGTGCCTTTGTGTGTCCTTCCCTGGTCTCCTCTCAGCACGTAGTGAGTGACAGCTGGTGATTTTGAGCAGCAACCGCTCAGACCTGAGGAACCCCGGCGTGAAGCTGTAAATAAGTGCTCGTTCTGATTTAAGCAGCGGCTTCCTGATACCTTATGTCATGCTCTGCAGGCATATGTTTTTAGTGAGAAAGCTTTGATAAGCCCAGTGTGTGCTACCTGCCCAGCACCAAACAACAGACAAAGTTAGCAACTACCCGAGCTGCTGAACATGCAGCATTCTCACTCAGTCTGATCTGTGGATTTAAAAGAAATGTTGGCTTTTATGTTGCATCTTAGTCCAGCGAGCACACCCCCCAGACGCTGCACACATTCAATCAAACTGCTAAATGTTACCGGAGCTGCTAACAGCTAAACGTGACCAGGATAAGCCTTCCAAACACTCCTGTTTTAGAAATGTTCTCCACTTTATATTCTGTGCTATGCTCCACTTCTACATTACCAGTCTCGCAAACATCTAACACAGAGCAGTCTCAGATTTTCCTCTTTGCTTCAATTTTGTGTTAGGCGTATAATGCAAACTGACAAACTACATGAAAGCTTTGATTTTTCACTAAAGTCAGTAACTCTTTCCAACTCAACAAAAAGACTAAAATCAGAGGATGTGTAAAAGACAATACAGTCAGTGTGCAGGAGACAAAAGATTACTGCAAAAACGCCATCATTACACTCCGGTATGCATAACGATGTGGACCGGGCTCTGTCAGGAAACGGACATCCTTCCTCATCCAAATTCTTTCGGATGACCGTCAACCTCTGTGGAGATCTGTGTGTGTGTGCGTCATTACTGGTGAAAGAGAAACACAGGCGGTAACTAGTCTGAACACTGTAGCTAACACTGTGTGTGTGAGAGAGAGAGAGAGAGACATGACGATGTAAAGAAACGGACACATACAGAGCACACAGGTAATGTACATCCGTTTCGTTAACTTGGTGTTTGCTGGTGGATCAATGTAGACCAACATTTTTTGTTTCTCTCACATCTTATCGCTAAAGCTTCCACTTCCTCCTTGATGCAATAAAACCTCCAAAACTTCTCTTATCCTCCCAGATCAAAGAGAAGACACCGATCCCACTAATTTCTTTCTAATTGGATTTGTTCTGTCTCAGATCAAACCTTTATTGTCCTTTGTTGTTGTTCTCTTTTCATGTTTTAGTCTCTCTATATGTTGAACACTTTCACCCACCTGAAGAACAAAAGCCCTTTAAAAAGAGGAATCACGGGCCATTTTTGGTTTGTTTTTGTTCATAATTTCTGGTAAGAATTTCATTATATTTTGAAAGTAGGACTTAATGTTGTGTCGTAGTATAGGAGTACTTTAACTCTTTCTTACTTTGTCACAAGGTTCTGCATGAACACATATAGTTAAGTCTTTGATTTGTTTGACAAAGACTTCTGCAGTTTTCTCTCTGTGGATTTTAAACAATCGATACGCCACGCAAGAGATGCCTTCATGAGTGCAAATTCAACAAGCACACACCACTGGTTACACTTAGACTGGCAGAACACTTCTAAACGATGGTGCATTAGTCTGAAAAAGATTTTTGTACAGATGAAACCAACATGAAGTTGCAGCAGAATGATTGGAGGAGAGAAACAGCTCACGATCCGTAGAGCACCACATCATCTGTCAAGCATGTTGATGAGGCCAGTACTCATGCCTGATTTGTCCTCTACAAAGATGGCTGCTTGGGCACCTTCTCCCGTCCTGTTCTGATTAATTGTCCTAGCATCTGCAGTGTGCTTGATCTCCACCAGCATAGCAATATGGCCGCCCGTCGACGTTAATTTCATTCGGGAGAAGAAGACAAAGGTCTCCCTCTGATGTGTCAGTAGAACTGTCCACTTGCTATCTGGCCCTGAGTGACCATTTCAGAGTGAAAGCTGAAAAGAAGCACGCTCCTGATCGTGTCCTTTCCTCGTGTGGCACCTTTGGGCTTGGAACCTGCAGATTCTTTGACTTTGAACTGCTCTTTGGTCTTTCAGTCACAGCTAGGGAGCCCGTTCCTGTCACAAGCAATGAGTACAAAAGGACTTCCAAGGACCAATGGAAAATAGCAGCTGTACTCAATAAGGTCCCAAGATGTATTGGGAGACATGCATGAAAGGTGGAAAAACTCCATTTAAACCAGGTATGGTCTTTTCTATTTATGAGCAAAGTAGTGAAACTTTATCCAGGTACATAGTGTATGTATATTTACTGAGACATTTCATGCTGAAAAGTAAACTCCTGTCTTTAAGTCGTCAGCTTGATCAAAATTAAAAGTGTTCATCATAGAGGAAGGAGATATATGAAATGTTCACTTTAGGTGTTTCATGCTCCTCTATTTTTCTGCCCTAAATGTTTCTGCATATATGTAAGTAATAACTGATTTTGCATTGTAGAATAGACTATATGGCACCTAAATGATTCATGACCACAGTTACCAGCGTGCCTTATTTGTGCCAGTCACCCTTGCTTTTTTACTCTCTCTTGCTATGTTTATATTCTTCAGTCTTGCTCGTCTCTTCCTCATTTCTGCTCCTCTTTCTCTTTTGCTCTCACGTACATCTGTCTGCTCTCCCTCCTCCCTGTATTTCTCTCCCTACAGGCTACGCGAGCCTTTCTCTTATGAGAACCCTAGATCTCAGTCGCAGCTTTACAGTGGCTCAATATTGTATCATCTATCACTCTGCATAGGGCTGCAGGCAGCATCAGCCTCAGAGAACGGGGAACAAGATTTACTACAGAGGACGACGCCCTGCGTAGGTGGTGGGAGGATAGACGGAGGGAGATGGAGATGCTTTTGGACGGAAATAAAGACTGAAATGTGACACAGAGATACAGAGAGGGAGAAACGATGGGGAATATTTAACGGAAAGAGTAAAAAAAAAGGAGGGAGAAGTGTGTTTTGCAGAAAAAAGTGCAGGGAAGAGAAGGAAGCGAAGAGAAATGAATGTAAGAGGGAAGGAAATAAGCAGAAAGACAGATGAAGTGAAAGAGAGGGCTAATGAGCTTCAGTGATTGAGAGCAGAGTGTGTGTGTGTGTGTGTGTGTACATGATAGACGTAGTGCTTAAAGGCCAATGCCTAGCTGCGTGTCCATTAGGTGTTTAGTAATGACTGAGGTTGTGTGCGCGTGTGCACGTGTGTGTTCAGTAATCATCTGTGTCAGCGTGATTGATGACTGACCGCAGTCGCTGTTTAAACATTTAAAATCTTTGAGGACGGAGAAGCACAGAGGAGAGCGATGCTTGAAAAGATTTTTATTTTATTTTTTAAAGAAGGGGAGAAGCAGACTGTCTTAATCATCAAATTTAACGTTACATAAACAGGACAAAATTGCACATCAACGCCATTGCTGTCAAACCTTTCTTTCATCCCACATGTATCCATCCTTACTGTGCTCTTAAAGTGCTATGTTAGTTATATTCTGGGTTATATTATGAGTCACCGCGCTGAAAAGTAGGAAAGGCTCTGATGAAAGGCACTTTAAACTAGCTGGTGCATGTTCTAACGCCCTGTATTTTAAATCGCCGTCCCCTTTTTGCTGAAAGAAAGATGTGATATTAAAATGTGGGTGTATGAAAAGCCGTCACCACACGGTTTTGAATCTTAATAAAACTGTTCCATATTTTACGGCATGAAATTCCAGTTCATGAAACCGGGCGCACGGTGCTCTGTGAAGACAACAGCATCAGCTCACAGTGATGATGATATCATGCTGAAGGTTAGCTTTCTCTTCATGTCTCCTTCCAGGACTACGTTCTGTTCTTTTCCCCCCCTCTGTGATCGTCTGCCCCACCCTCACCTGTTATTGATTGCTTTTACTTGCACTTTGGCTCCTCCCATGTCCTTCAATCAAACCTCTGTGTGTATATGCACATATAAACACACATAAACGGCTGGCATGTTGTCAGTCCTTTTCCATTTATGATTGGTTCATGGAGTAGCCCACTTCTTATCGGTATATCCTCGTTCCTCAGTGTGGAGCTTGTTAATCTAGACGACGTTTAAATTCTAGTTATATATCGAATTTAAATCCGTGCCTGTCTTGTATTTCCTGTTTTACTTTGACAGTCTTGTGTCCTGTGTTCAGTGTTTTTAGTTTTGCTTCCTCCCCACCTTGTTACATCAGATTAGGCTGTGTTTCCCATTCCCTCATTACTCCCATGTAAGCCCATAAGCCCTGTGTTTTCCTCTGCCTGTTGTCTTGTCGTACACCCTCTTTGCTGTGTGATTCCTCCGAGCTCCTGATAAAGTCTTAGTTCTCCGTTTCCCTGTTTAGTTTAATAGCTTCTAAGTTTCCTAGTTTCTGAGGTTTTTGTATGGATACTGTGATACAGCAATAAAGCTGCCTCCCTTGGTTCATTCCTTTGTTTTTGAGTCCTGCATTTGGGTCCAACTTCCTGCCTGCCGCAGCACTACACATGATACCCCGGCCAGGAATCACCTATCGTTGGCATTAGGGTTCGGCAATATGGCCAAAAAATCCATAATGCTGTATAATCTGAAGCATGTGCGGTAACGATATATATTGCGATATATTCTTTTCTTCTGTGTGTGTGTGTGTGTGTGTGTGTGTGTACACACACACACACACACACACACACACACACACACACACACACACACACACACACACACACACACACACATACATACATATATATATATATATATATATATATATATATATATATATATATATATATATATATATATGTCAAAATGACTGAACATACCAGATACACTGCAGAAGAATAAACACACTTCAAAAAAGTATGAAATGCCATTTTAAAAACATTTATTGTGCAAAACTTTTTTTTATTTTGAATTACAAAACTTTTCAAATAATTTTTAAGATTTAACAGATCTTTTTCCAAACAGTGTAACAGAAAATTCTTAAATAACAAATAGAAATGAAAATAAATGTGCAAAAATCTTTGAATGAAAAAATATAAGTAAAATATCAGTAAAACACAAAATTCTAAATTCTTTGAAATAAAGTGCAAAATGTAAATTAATAAACATTACAATTCTCCCTGCTGTCCTGATTACTTATTTGTATTGCACAAAAACAAAGCTGCACATTTTTGAACTGAAAAGTTTGACAGGTTTCTTTTCTGTTAAATATAAAACAACAAATTTCAAACTTGCAATATCTAATGCAAATACAAACAACATCAGTGTTTATGCTCCTTGTGTGCAGTGATTAAACTTTCTTGCACATCAGAGGTTGTTCGCCAGGAACACCAGTTTGCCAACAGTCTCAGGCTTCAGTGCAGATCGGTGGCATGTTACTATGTTCCCACTGGTGCTGAACGGCCTTTCTGAGGGGGCACTCGTGGCAGGAATGCAAAGGTATTTCCTGGCTAGGCTCGCCACCCTGGCAAAATTAGCCCGGTCCGTCGATCGAGTGTCTTAATCATATTCTTAAAGCCGCTTTTCTCCACTGTAAGAAACGGCACCATGTCCTTACACAAGTACTAATGGCATTTGTGATGTCAACCCACCGCTGATTCGTTTTCTCATACCGAGTGCCTTTGGAAAAAGCTTGTAAAATATCAGTCTGCTGGTGTGTAGGGCCACCTTTTATCTTTCCACTTGACTGACTGGGCGTTTGTGGAGGGCACAGTTTTTGGCTTTCCTCATATTCCAAAACATGCTTCGCTTTGAGGTGATAAAACAAATTACTTGTATTCCCTCTCTTTGCTATTACTGTCGCCCGGCATAATTTGCAGATGATATTTTTTCTGCTGAACTTACGACTGCTTAAACCCAAACCAGGTCCATATGACCGACGTTGCACCGGTTTTCTTTATGAGCACCTCCTCCTCCTCCCCCTCCTTTCCACGTGTAAGCTCCATGCTTGCAGCCGCTGCCATGCTTTCGACCAAAAGAGGCGCAGCTTGATGACACCATCAACATGCTCTATCGTGGTAGGGCAGCATAGTCAAAATCTCTACAGTTGGCCAAATTCATATTGTTCTACCATATACTGTTTATGCCCTCCACCCCTACTTGGCAGTCTTATCGCTACACTATCCAGCTGCTGGTAACAGAAGCATTAAGAGCTGTAACCTCGAGAGGCTCCAGCGGATTTCAGGGACAACATCAGAGGTCTCCATTCAACTGAACACACACAAACACCAAACAATGATGGCTGGTGGTAAACATCTGGGGGCGGGGGTAAGAGCAGACAAGCGTATTACTCGCCCCACATCCAGTTAGCCAACTCCGCTTGTCGTATACCGTGTTGGAGAAGGTCCGTGTACATACCGTCCCCACGGGTCATGGTCCAAGCTCTGTAATTCTTTTTTTCTTCGACCAACCGCTTTAAAAATGGATGTTGTTGTAAATAAACAACTGAATTTAACTTTACTGTTTCAGCAGCACTTGAAGTCAGCACACTCATTCAAGAGCTAGCTAACGAGTGAGCGCCTGTGCTGGGACGATGTGTGAATGATGTCAAATCAAAATCAAGTAATCTACGCCAATTGGTCAGGGACGCACAAAATTTCATCCTGAGGGCTGACTTCTATGCTCCAGTTGAAACTCGGCATCAGACCCTCGTGACTGAAGAGCCTTCGGTCTGTCCATAGACCCAAGTTGGCCGTCGTCCACACAAGGAAGTCGATACTTAATTATATCATTCGTAAGAACTTAACACATAATGTTAAGAAGTTATTATATGATGGATTTTTTCCTGAGAGCATTTTCACTGGGGCAGCGCCCTCTATTGACGAGCCAGCACAGCTGTAGTGGGTGAGCGGGAGATATTTGTCCGATTATCTGCTTGTTTACCGTAGCTTGTCTGGCTCCTCATTTCATTCCCTTCTCGTTTGTTTCCTTACACCTCATTTTCGTTTAGCTCTTCGTGTTGGATTACCCAATTCTCTTGTGCAGTGCTTTCTGTTTACATGTTGTTAGTAATAGCGTTCTTTTCTTGCATCCACAACATCCTGTACATGGTTGCTGCCAGATGGTTAAACAGTTTTTGGCTCATCCAAATGAACAAATGTCACTCGTAGATGCAATACTCCGTTTTTACAGCTAAAAAACAAAACAAAAAAAACCCTGCAGTGATTCAATCAGGCCTGTCACAATCTGAAGATACACCACTGAGGCACGGAGCAGAGGCCAGTACAGCTAGCGTTACCTCAGAGTACAGAGAAAAGTGGAGGAGCAGCAGATAATAAGTCTTCAATAGGTCACACATTTCTCGTGCTTCACATTAAAAAACACTTGGTAGGTTTTTTACAGGAAGTCTCTCCAGTTACTGAATAAACTGAAAATATTGTTCCTTCTGGAACAAACTGAACAGTTTCATATTTTACATACTTTGTTGATGAGCACAAGAAAAAGAATCTAATTAGCTGGATGAAGCCTAACCCTCCTACGACAGCTCAAAGGTTAGAGACATTAAACATGTCCACATGATGGAGAAATTGACTGCCATCCCACAGCCCGAGTGACGCCTGTTACGCTCCATCTTTGATTAAGATGTATTTGCTCGAACTTCTCCATGTGTAGCTAATATATATGTCAAATGAAGCCCACCCTCAAAGTGAGTTAGCTTTTTAAGATAACCTTTCCCACACGTGGGAAATTTGTTGTGTCACAGCAGCAAGTGGACAGTGCAAAGTTACAGTAGCAAAAAATTAAGAAATCCCTGGAATAGGATCGATAATAAGAATAAGATACTTTGTACAACAGAATAAAATACTACGTTGTCAGAAAAAAAGAGAATTGCACTTAGTGTTATTGTACATGTGTGGATGTGTGTGTTTGGTCAGTAGTCTTTGTTGTGGAGTCTGACAGCAGTAGGAAGGTTTCTTTTTTTCTTATCAATTCCCATCGCTAGTGGCAATATAATAACACTGTGTATAGTCTGACACCAAAAAAAGAGATAAAAGGCACAAAACTTTTTGCTGCAAGCGGGAATTTCGTCTTCCTTGCTTAAACACAGAAGTGGAGTTTCTGAAAATCAGTTTTCGGGGACAGCGTTTACGTGTGGACGAAAGCACAGTCAGAGAAAACAAAGTCTGTCTTCAGTTTCTGAAACCAGCTTTGAGTAGACAAACTGTCGCACAGTTGCACCCGGTTTGTTCACAGTTGCTTGTCACCTGCAGAGCATGACTCTGCAGGTGAAGTATTAGTAAAGTGACAAGCGCAGAGAAAAATCACTCCAATCGCTTCTTGTTGCACATGGAAGTTCCTATAAACTGATACTGTCAATACTTTTTGATCACATTTACATTTGACTTAGCATTCAGCTTTTCTTACACTCAAGAATTTCTTGTTCGGCATTATTTACCTATTCCGATCCAAACCACACATAAGTGTCTGAATCTGTATTCTGCATGCTTTGCTAGTGCCGAAGCCTCATATTTATTCAGAGAGAGTTTTTCTGGTCATCTCATCGATGAAATCAGCTGCATTCAGGTCTATAGAGTATCCACCAGCATGTTGAGATGGTGCGTTGATCACGTTTCTTTGGCATTCATTTGACTAAAAAGTATGAATACACCAAAATATGGATCCACAAATGTTCCTGTCACAATGTGTAAAGCATCAAACTTCTTGTGTTTTAAGACTGAAAATAAGAACCTGCTGAAGAGCAATCTTTTCTGAGACTCACAGAAAACAGGAACTGGCATTTTCACTGGGACCAGCTGGTGGTAGGAAGTAAGAAAAAAGAAAACGGTGTGGGTAAAATGCTCTTCGACGATGGATTTGCAACAGTAAACTGATTTTTTTTTTTTCTTTTAAAGGAGGATTTTCGGATTTCTTAGCTGTTGTTAGCCAGCACTGGGTGATTTCATGCAACATGTGGAAAGCCAAGCGTGTGCTGCAGGATCAGGTGGTGTTTTTAGCCGACGTTGGTGGAAAACACTGGACGGTTACACAAAAACTAACAGGTGTGAAACACCGAGGTTTAAGCAGTGGGAGGACAGGAGGAAGAGAAGTCACAAATAAAAGAATAAAGGAAGCTAAAGTTGGCGTGGATGACAGATGGGATTAAAAAAAATCAGTGTTTTAAAAAGAACAGCCATGAAGGACAGAGGCATGAAGACGGGGAAACGGAAAGAGGACAGACAAGCATATTGTGTGTGTGTGTGTGTGTGTGTGTGTGTGTGCGTGCGTGCGTGCCAGCTTCAGACAGACAGTCATCCCACTCCAGCAGTCTGGATACTGAACTGTTCTCAGGCTTTCCAATATAATTCACCCGTTCCGCCATGTCAAGTTCCCCATCGTGGCCCTGTAGGGCTCGCCACGCCTCCCTTTCTCCTCGCTTCCCAATATGGGCATCTCGTCCCCCCATGGCGCTCAAAGGGATTATTATGTTTATGTCTGCGCTGCTCCAGTGACCCTGTGACAGAGACGAAGAGAGATTGTTCATGCTGTTTTCACAATGCTTTCTGCGGTGGCAAAGCGTCTCCACGACTTCACCGTCAGACAGATGTTTGTGTGTGTGTGTGTGTGTGTGTTCCTATTATTATGTCACAGTGGGGATTTGAATGCACTTGTATCCATGGGGACTTTTACTGTGAAGCCAAAGATGGAGGTCCTCACAGTTAGACTGCTTTTTCAGGATTTAACACTTGGTTTTACAGTTAGAATCAGGTTTAGGTTGGGATTAGTGTTAGGATTAGGCTCTTCGTTTGTGTGGCTCTTTGGCTCTGTGGAAAGAAGGACTGTGGGAATTTAACCAATGAAGAGGCAACGGAGACGCGCTTGTATGCAGGTCAAAAAAGCCATTATATATTTATTATCCATTATTACTCACATAATGTGGACTTAAATCTGTTTACATATCCACAATATAGGAACTTTACAAAAAACACCTCATAGATATAATTTAAATCTTTAGACCTGTTTTAAGACTTGAACGTTTTGTAATCTGACCTTTTTAAAGCACCACGGTGGATTTTAAATGAACCAAACAACATGTGGCTGAAGTGCAAACTTTCAGACTTCATTCAAGGAGTTTAACAAAAGTAGAGTGAAAGATCAAAGAAGCAGATTATGGCAGAATTCATTCTTTGATTAAAACTTTGACAACATCTAATCAAGCCTTACAAATCATCACACGGTGGAGTTAGTGTTACGGTCTATATAGCCACCAGTGGAACCGGGCTCCAGGTGTTTACTGATGTGACTGCTGATAAAAGGAGCAGGAAGGTGGCTGCAATAAAAGCCCAGGAGATCATCTCAAGGGAGGAAACGCAGCCCATTCACCACAAAGGTTTTTCATCCAAGCACTAAAAACAATCCTTATATTTGAAATTATATTCGTTTGTCCAATTACTTTTGAGATTCTGAAAATGTGTCATTATTCAAAAACCTTATGAACCCATGTGTCACTGAACGTGATATCCTCTGAATATAAAGGAAGTATGTGATGAGTGAAAGCTAGCTTAACTCTTCACACGTTGAGGAAAACAGATTCACTTTTGCGCGGTTATACGAGCAGACGGATAAACGCACAAGTCTTCCAACTACACAATCGTATGTTCTGTGAGAACTCCTGAGATGACACACCAGATCATCACTAAACTAAAAGAGCTAAAAAGGAGTCTACATTAGGAGGCAGGTGGAGTGGTTGTGCACGTAGACACGTGAAAGGCGTGTTAGAAAATGTTCCTCCATTTTCACCAAGTTTCCAGGTGACTCCATATTAACATGTTGACTAGAAGATGTAATAAGAGCTTACACAAATAACAAACAGGGAGTCAGGAAGTTATTGCCTACACCAAGTATATGCATCGTGACACTCAGAGAGCCTGAGGCGTGCTGGTAGGCAGGTTTTGTCTCTAGCCTCACGTTCACCACACTGATAGGCTCAGTTATCAGTTCTCTAATTAAAAAAGAAGCACTCATTAGCTAAAACATTAAACTGCAAAATCGTTCCTTTTCAGTAACTTGTTTTTAAAGTTTAAATTTAAAGTTGAATTGTGGTAAATGGTTCAGAGTGCTTTTGTGATGAACAGTCAAGTTACTGAACTGAATCAGCAACAGAGCAAAACACAGAGAGAGACCGAAGAAAGGGAGGCTGAGCAGAAAAGAAAAAGAGAGAGAAGACCGGGGGGGGGCAGGAAAAACCCAAAACAGGGTCTTTAAATGAGTTTATAGAAAAGTGTCCTGGCGTTGGAACAGACACGCCCCATCACACAACGGTCGAGACATTAACTTCTCCGCTCTCTGTTTTCCTCTCTGCCATCACTCTCTCTCCCCCCTTCTCTCCATCTGCTCTGACGCTGCACCTGGCCTCTTCACTTTCTCTCACTCCATTTCCTCCCTTTGACTCCCTTTCTCTCTCCTCTCTCATCATTTCTCTTTCTTCTCAGTTTGCCAGATCTCAGCCTCGTCCTCTTCCTCTCCCTCCTTTTTTTTGCAGATGAATAGTTCTTTTTCTTTTGTGCGTCTTCCTCAATCTGTCTCTTTTCCCCTGACAGCGTTTGCGTCTCTGCTATTGGAGCCTTTTACATCTCCGTTTCCTCCCTCTCCTTCCGTTTGATTTTTCTTTTAATGGCTTCATAGATAATGCAGGGATCTGTTTTGTTCTATAATCTTCATTTCTCATCCCTCCAAGTACTATTTTTTCCTTTCCTTTATACAGCAGTTTTCTGTTTCCACCCTCCCCCCTTTCCTCCCATCCAGGGGGGCTCGCTGTCACTCTGTCTTGGCCTAGCATGAGTGGACCACGTCTGGGCACAGAGAGTCGGGGCTCTCCTAAATATTCCTGGAGTGGTCTGACAGAGTGGCCATATGGCAGAGCATGGAGCTAAAAGCTCCAAAGACAGAGAGACAGCACAGACTCTAACAAGCACCCAGTGTGAAGGAATGGATTGTGTCCCCCTGTGACCGGTGGGCATGTCCACCACTCATTAGTTTCCCATGGAGAATTGATATTATTCTCAAATCTGCTTGGCTTGCCACAGAGCACAGCCCTGAACTCATGAATATGTGAATGACATGTGTATGGGTATAGAGCTAAGAGGTGGTTTTGGTGAAGCACTTGCAAATTTGATGTCAGTCTCTTAAGGGCACATTTGTGCAGACTTGTGCGTCACTAAAATGGACCCTTAAATTCAATTTTACTGCCATGACTAAAGAATAAAGTACATTAGGTAAGAGATTTGTGTAACGGTGCAGTTGTGAAACAGAAAAAGAGACAAGAAAGCGAGACAGTCATGCTAGTTGCTTTGTGAGTCTCACTTGGCGTTCACGTGGCCCTCAGATGGTCCCATTTCCTGAGTTGAGTAACAGCTTTTCAGACTTTGATGTGTTCATGTGCTGTAAAGTCAAACTGTGAAAACAACATGAAGCATAAACACCTCTCTGATAAATGTTGCTGCTAATAAAAGCTTTTCTGCATCACTTCACAGTCATGTGAAAAATACGTGCTCCCTTACTGCTTCCATAGGAATAAAAGTGGAAGCATCAGCCAGGTATTGCTAATCGCTTAATTAGCTGATTATCAGCAAGTGTGACCAAGTCTATGAAAGCAGAAGTTGTGGCGGTTTGCTAGTCTGGAGCAAACAGAGAGCTGTGCATAAATCAGTGCACACAATGATCTGAAGAAACAGATGTAAGAGACTGATCTAGCCCTACAGAAAATAATTACTTCAGGATTCTGCGGCTAAATCATGGGGTGCACGTTTTCCATAGGACTGCAAAGAGCCTATAAAAAGTTGGATGGTGGGTACAACCTATATTTGCACTGAAATTTCTTTTAATTTATCTTTTCTCCCATGTTTCGTCTCGCATGACATCGACAGCTTGGTAAACTGTGTGCTAAACTTTTTGTTGCCTTTCCAGGATTTTCAGGTGAATGTTCATGTATTAGACACGACGCAGTTGTAACAGTCACAATTGTGTGGTGTCTCTCACGCAGTGTTTTGAGCTAGATGGTAATGCTGTCTGACAAATTCTCATTGTAAAATGCTAACAAGCTAATGCTCCATTTTTTTTTTTTTTAGGGAATAAATAATCAATATTATGGTAAACACAGTACAATGTTAGGAAGGTGTTTGGTCTTTAACAGACATTACAGGGTAATCCAAACAAAAACGGGGTAAAAAGTTTGAGACCGTACAACCTCGTGGTTTAGCATGTTAGCATGTTAGCTATTTCTAAAACAGCTAAAACTAAGGAGCCGTTATATTTGCAGGTATTTGGTCAGAAAATAGTATTTGGACTAACATTAAAGCCACTGGTCTTATACTTAGATCCTGATTGTATTTCAGGCAGATGTAAGAATCTGAGTTTTTAATCTATATATGAAGCTAACTGACTAGTTCAGTTTAATGCAACACCTGACTAAGATGTCCTCTTGCACAGCCTCCCATGCTCAGGCTTTACTTTGAGGTTTTACTGCTGGTCTCTGTCACTTTTGCTTGTCTAACATTGGGACTGCTATTTTTAGCGTTTACACAGCATTTCCAGCTGTTTCACTTCCCACAACTTTAGCTCCCGGGAAAAAAAGCGTTATTACCGGTGAAGGCAAACCGACTTAAACACTGATAACATCATTATTCCACCGCCTCGGCACTGCGCAGTTGACATCTATTTCATAATAATAAGTTAAAAGTGAAAACTTGCCTATTGTCTGTTTTACTCTGAACTTCAGGGAACATCTGTCTTAACTATTTATGATTCGATTTTGTGGAAAGATGAAACAAATGCGAGCGAGGCTAGATTCATTTTATTGACATAGATGCTGCGCTGCCTTCTCATTGTAATAGTTTGTCTTTGACGCAATGTGTGCGATGCAGATTTTTCAAACACAGCCGGCACTGTTACTTATTTCCACAGCGACAAACGATGCTCTATTATGCATGTATACATGTACGTGCATGCAATCGTAACAGCTTTGAATGTCACTGAAAATATACATCATTATGTCGGAGTACTGCAAATGTAGTGATTTCCCTTACATTGCCTTTTTTCTCTAATAAGATAATCATTTTTATTCATTCCACTGATTCTGCCCTATTCAGTGTGTTCCTCGCCATTACACACACACTGACTAAATTAAAAAGATTACTCACTTTTGACAATTTCAGTGTTCCTTTTTTACGGCTGGCCCATCACAGTCACAGTTCATGTAAATGAAAATGTCTGCATCCAACGGAAACCTTGTTTATCTTTGTGTTTTGGTTGTATTTTTCTTCGTTCTGCTGTAATTGACAGCCAGCGCAGGCGATTGATGAAAGAAGCATCGTGACGCAGGAGACAGAAACAGTGACGCGGCACGGTGTGAACTTTGAAACTGCAATTTTCCCCTTTTTTTGCTGCACTATATCTCGATCACAGGGGTCAGAGGGCTCTGGTCACCATGCAACACGTTACTTGTACTTTACAGTGAGTGACGTTCTCTCCTAACTCAAAGCTGTCAATCACAGCATCAATTTTTCAATTAATTCAAAACAATCCATTGGTCTCATTTTAAGACATTGTTGCCCATTCTTCAGAAAACAGAATATTTATTCAAAGTGCACAGACTCCCAACATCAGCTCAGTTTGAAATGTTACCCAAGTGAGGTTTTTTCATCGGTTAAAGTGCATTTCTTCACCGTGCCTATTGCCTTTGGTGAATCAAGTAACCCCGAAATCCCTGACTAGTGCTGTGCATGCACATTTGCATTTGTAAAATTTGTGTGTGCGCAGGCGTTGTTGTGAGACTTGAAGCTCGCATTAGTTTGAGGAACAAAGCGCTGAGTTTTAACTGGGGCACCTGAACACAAAGACAAACACATGACAAGGACGACAACAAAAAACAAGCAAACTCCACAATTCAACTTCCTGTTCTGTGCTGAACCATCAAAGCACAGCGCTTCTATTTCATGAGCAGAGACAGAGCGAAATGGCAATAAACCAAAGTTCAGACTGAATCATCCCACATCTGTCTGTAGCTCTCTCCAGTGATCTAATGAGTAATAGCCTCTGCTCTACTCTCTGCTGTTCTATGAAAGCCTCTGAGCTTTTTCAAATAACAGAAATGTTTTGCAAATATGTTTGCCAGTGTGTGTGTCTGCAGAGTACGGATGATTGGTCATTTGCTTTTCTGAGCGATCTTCCATTTTCTGCCTCAACTTTGTGTTCCTCTCTTTCTCTCAAGGACAGTGTTTCACAGAGCTACAGGACCTTAAATACATTGTGCTTTCTCAGTGAAGTGCACTGATCAGGCATAACATTACGACCACCTGCCTAAAACTGTGTTGGTCCCCCTTTTGCTGCCAAAACAGCCCT
The DNA here is from genome assembly GCA_015052645.1 of Benitochromis conjunctus. NCBI lineage: Eukaryota > Metazoa > Chordata > Actinopteri > Cichliformes > Cichlidae > Benitochromis > Benitochromis conjunctus. Next base: position 18,389 of record VOQK01005540.1, read on the forward strand.
GAGCCAACGAGGCATGGACTCCACTAGGCTCCTGAAGCTGTGCTGTATCTACAAGAAGATGTTAGCAACAGATACTTTAACTCCTGTAAGCTGTGAGGTGAGGCCTCCATGGATCACATCCACAGATGCCCGATTCGACTGAGATCTGGGGAATTTGGAGGCCAAGTCAACTCCTCAAACTGGTTGTTGTGCTCTTCAAACCATTCCTAAACCATTTCTGAGTTGTTGCACAGCATTACCCTGCTGAAAGAGGCCGTGTGAAAAAGTGTGTATGTGGTCTGCAACAATGCTTAGGTAGGCATCAAAGTAACATCCCCACCTGTTTCCCAGCAGAACAAAGCGAGTCGTTGTCACAGTTTGGCCCTTTGTCTGACGCGTTCAAATCCTTACGTGTTCACATTTTTTGTGCTTCTAGCATCAGCTTTAAGGAGAAAATGTTCGCCTGCTTCTGTTCATGGTGCCATGATGAAAAGGTAATCAGTGTTCAGTGGTCAGAGCTTTTTGTCTGATCTGTGTTTGTCTGGTGTATATTTTGTAAAACATAGGGGGCACCTTTTTTGGTGGCAAAACGAATAGCCCTGGACTCCCACTGTTTATAGGTGGAAGTCTCATTGTTCATTATGTCCATTTTGTAAATGATGATCATTATAAAGTCAAAACAGGATGAGTGTCCAGGATATACATACATACAGTAAGGCAACGGTTCAACTACAGGAGAGTTGTGTCTGCTGTCTTCATTATTTCTGCTGCATCTCTAATCTCTCAAAGCAGACTATGTTCCAGAAAACAGATGTTTGAGAACCAGTGCCTCCTGACCAGTCATTTTTCCGGAGATAGTGAAAGGCTCTGCTGTTTTTATAGACCGTCTAAATCCTTTGGTTTTCCCTGACGATCATCAATAAGACACACAGATTCTGAGGAGAGGGAAATTTATTCCTCAGTTTATGTTTATCCTGCTGGCGATACGCAGTTTCAAAGAAATTTCAGCGTTCTGTAGGCATTTGTGTAGCAACATAATCCCGAGAACAGTGAGCTGTTAGACCTTGTTGACCTCATATTAGGAAAACCTACTTTCAGGCTCTCCACTTGCTCCCAAGAGCCCCTCCACCCAACAGGAATACATTAAAGCAACACACAGATCTAACTGAATGTGTAATTGATAGTCAGATCTACCTCTGTCTTAATGATGGTGCATGAGAAGGACAGGTCAGTTGTGCTCTTTCACCAGCTTTCCTTCTAACTTTGGCTGCACTTCATTAGGTACACCTTGCTCTTACACGGACCTTCATTCTTTGTGACGTAGATTTAACAAAGTTCTGGAAACATTCCTCAGAGATTTCGGTCCATGTTGAGATAACAGCATCACACAGCTGCACATCCACAATGCTAATCCCCGTTCCACCACATCCCAAAGGTGCTCTGCTGGACTGAGATCTGGTAACTGTGGAGGCCTTTTGAGTACAGTGAACTCATTGTGAACCAGTGAACCAATTTGAGGTGATCTGAGCTCTGCGATCGGATGAAACTAAGTGGCCTAAAAAACATATCCCACACACCATGACATCACACACCCACCAGCCTGAAGCACTGAGCCAAGTTAAGCCTGTCTAAAACCACAGGGATGCTGCCACATGATTGGCTGATTAGATATTTATATTAAGAAGATGTTGAACAGATGTACCTAAAACCAATTTAAAACCAACTCGAGACAGAATTGAGCTTCTTTGGCTTTAGGTGGTGTAGGTTAAACTGCCTCTTCATGCTATGACGTTCATTCTGCTGTGCTTTATTTGAACTGCTGACATTCTCTGAGCTCTGTCACTGAGCTGTTGCTGCATGTTGAACCCTTAAGCCTTGTTTCTTCATTGGCATTATTTTTCTTTCAATATAAAACAGAGACAAACAAAACTAATATAGCATCATGCAGTCGTCTCAGCAGATGCTATCTCTATGGCACAGCCACACAGATGGAGAGAGACCCTGAGTGACAGAATTACAGTTCACTAATTACCTTGAATAGAGGCCTGATACTCTATCCAGACAGCATGTGTGAGAGAGTGAGAAGGAGGAGGAAGAAGAAGAGTGATGGAAATAGACATGGTAATGAGTGAGTGATCATTATTTTCTGTTTGAATCGGTGCAATAATAATATCTTAAGTTAAGCAAATGTGACCGATGCTGTCACTGAAATATTTATGAGTGTGTGTGTTTGCGGCGTTTGCATGGACAGTATGTGTGTCCGTGTGCATCATTCCCTTTTGAGTTAGCTGACACTCTACAAAGGCTGCAGTTGCCTATCTCAATAATGGTTGTTATGGAAACGTTGTTTGGTGTGACAGATGCGTTTGTGGCAATTAGGATACGGCAAACCACAAGGGATGCTCACGGATTTGGAGGAAGTGCTGGCGAATAAATAGCCGAACAATATAAAGAATCAAAACACAATACAAACCCATCACAATGGACTCGGTGGATGAACGCTTTCATCAAATGAAAAGGGGTTTGCTAAATGCCAACAAACTGGAATGAATGCGTCAATCTGCAATAGTATTCCACCTGATTAAAGACTTAAAGACTTAATTAAGGGTAAATATTATGAATCATATCATTACCAAGTACAATGAGTGACAAATTCAACCATAAAAAAAAGATTTATCTCCCGTCATTGTAATAACTTGGTGGCATTTAGCTGAGATGTGTGAATAAACATAAATAAAAAGGACTTTTATTCAGTACTTTTGGAGAACGCCTTAATCAAATAGTGTATGAATAAAGGCAACAACTGGTAATTCATTTAAAAGTTTTCCTTACTCCTGCTTTTATCACTGAGTTAAACAAAAAGAGTCAGTAATTAATTTAATACACTAAGGAATAAAACCTTTTGTGAGTGGACAATCTGAAGTTTGGTTTAATTTTATTTTAAAAAAGCAGACTTCAGTAAGTCATTTTAAGATTTACTTGTTGACTGTGCATGATAGTCATAGTTTCTGCTGCAAACATCAGTTCTAGTTCGTCTGTGTCTCAGTTCAGTTACGTCTGTTCGTACTCTTACATGTAAGTACTTACATTTAAACAGTGTGTTCCAAATCAGACATGGTATAAAAGACGAAAGTCGTGTGTAATGAGGAATCAAGCCAACATTAAAGTTCCTTAAACCTGCATTCTTTATAATCACCAGCAGGGGGCGACTCCTGTGATGGCAAAAAGACTTAAAGGACAGGCATGTTTGTGCGCTGGTCTCATGCTAAAATTATGGGCAGTCTGTTACTAGTCTGTGGGTGACGAGTCTACCTACAGAGAGATGATTGAGGGTTTTTATTGTTTATTTGTTTATTGCAGGTCTTCCCGTCCTGGTGACCTCCACCTTCGCCCCCTTCCCGATGCAGCCCACTTTTCAACTAATCAGCATTACATTGCATAATATTCAGAGCCTACACACAGCTTTATAGACCATTGTCAAAAGCATGTGACAGCAGTCTGTTTTGCTACTCGAGCTCTTGCTGCTGTGGTTTCTCAGCCAGCAGCAGAGGAGAAGTTATAACATGCAAAGGGCTGAGGTGAAACCAGGCGTTAAAGCAGCGGAAACTGAAGCATGTTTTACGGGCTTCTGTCATTCATGGCGAACACACATCATCCACACGCTGTTGGTCTTTCGGAGGACTTCACAAAGCACATCTGCATAGGTTGCATACCCAGAATCCTTCACTCTCTGTAGCTAAATACCTGCAAACAGGCACAAACGCAGTGCCATGAGTCTTGCATTATGATTGCACAGAATATGGGAAGATGGCTTCGGCTCTCTTTGTTACTGATGATTACTGATCATTTTTGGGGCTCAAATAAAAAGTCAGAAATTGTGGTCATTCTGAGATGACTGGATTGACTGGCTAACAACTTTTCAGGCACAATCTTTAACCAACGAGCGTGACGAGCATGTGGAGTCAGATGAGCTCTGACTGGAAAACTTTGTAAGGACTTCACTTTGTCTGTGAAGGTTCTCAGTCATCCAGGTCATCGTAGTCTAAGGAGCTTAGACTAGAAAAGCGTCTGGACTTCTTTAAGTTGCAAGACGTTTCATCCGAGAAGCTTCTTCAGTTCTAAGGTCAGATGGTGGAGATTCCCAGATTTAAGCCCAATGGGAGTGTCCCCCAAGAGGGTCATGGACCCTATGTTGATCCTTTACATAATCACACAAGCCAAGGTGTGAAAACAGTGTAGGTCACAATCAGCCAAGGTTGTGGGTGAACCCATTATGAAGCCTAGCCCCACCCTATCATGTGATTTATTGAGGTCAGAAGGCCCAGGATGTGCGTGGGCGTTAAGGCGTCTGGGAGGGGATCTCAAAACTGGATTATAGATGGCAGACAGTTGGTGTCATAAACCACCACCTCTGTTCATAGATGGCCGTTCACAGTGGACATAGATGGCTTCTTTCACCCCTCTTTCAAACCATCTGTCTTCTCTGTCCAACATGTGAACATTGGTGTCCGCGAAAGAGTGACCTTTGACCTTTAGATGCAGATGGACAGCTGAGTCCATCGTCTTCAAGCAACTTAAAGAAGTCCAGACGCTTTTTTCTTTTTTCTTTCCAAGCTCCTTAGACTACGATGACCTGGATGACTGAGAACCTTCACAGACACTTTGAAAATGTTCTTTAAAGCA
>VOQK01005555.1:17505-32462 GCA_015052645.1 Benitochromis conjunctus
ATTACAATCAAATAATTTGTTTGCTCTGAGGTGTTTGTAATAATATGTCACTGCAATCTCATAAAGCCATTAACCTTTCTGTCTCAGGCACCCAGAGTATTTTCTCTCCGCCTAATTTACTTTCCAGCAACCTGACCCAGTAAGTATACCCACAAATCCCTTCTGCGTTTGCAGACTGAGACGTACGACACTGTCACACACTTTTAAAACCGACTGTCCAAGAGAAATACGTTACTGGTCCCTAGTAATTAATTCACAAGGACTGTAGTATGCACTCACCTATGTACACATAGTCGGAGGGTATTACTCCTCTGTGGGTAGGGAAGGCCTGCAAAAGTCTTTTCAAATAGCTGGCAACAAACTCAGATGCCAAGAGCTTTTAACTCACAAAGCTGTTTAGGGGAAAAGAGACAGAGCTTTTACATGGCTGGACCTTAGCTTGGCAGGAGAAGCAGAGGGACTGCACGGCACAGACACTTTAAATGTACTCATCCTCCTCTTCTTCTCGCAGCAGTAATTATCCTTCAGTCACACAGTGCGACAATGGAAGCTCAAAATCTTATGCTCCCTCAGTAGCCTTACTCGGTTCTCTGTATTGTCACCATTACATCTTTAAAGCTGTTATATATCACTGCTCTTTACTGCTAAATTTGTCCCAGATAACCTTTGTTGACTTGTGCATTGCTTCACCTTCCTTCTGTTCAGTCTTTATACCTCTGTGTTGGCTGTAAGGCACCTGCCTCATTCAGCTTCCTGCTCTTTACCTCCTGGTGTCATGCTGTGTTTCTCACATTCTCACTTATCGCTATAAAGGTTGGGTTTTTTCTTTGAGCAGATAGTTATTTATTGGAAGAGTGTTGCTCTGCTGCAGAATGCGACGTATGAGTCAAGTGTAGCATAAGTGTTATTTCTATGGAGCACAGTGTCATTGTCCATTCTCAGTATACACTGGAGATAAAAGATGGACGTAGTCACTGTGAATGGTCTCTGGACTTCACATTTGAGTTTTGGCTCTCACATCGGCTATGAGTGTCAGCTAACGCTAGCAAGTTTGGTTGCATTCAGGCATTTTAACATTGAAGCTAACAGGGTTTGAAACACTTATGGAGCCAGCCTTAAGTGCTCACTAGAGTTAGCAGTCTTTGGCACATGGTCGTGTACTTATTTTCCTGGAGGAAAAAATATTTCCTCTTTTTCACATTACTGATATGTCACGATCAAGGGTAATAAATGCTACTTGCTAGCCAAAACTAGCATCAGACTAAAAAGGCTTTTATATGGGCTACAGAGCTTTAAACTGCATGCTGAGGAAGCTTAATTACAATAAATGTATATTAATAATGTATTATATTGCACAAATAAAAGTAAGTGAAGAAAGGTACTCTATTTGAAGAAAAATAAATCACAATAACCAACTGAACTGCATGCTACTGCTTATAAAGAAGACGTCACAGATCTTTGGTTGCACAACTTACAACAATAATCTGTCCTTTTATAAACTGAAGTTGGAAGATTTTCGAGTTATGAAATGAAATGACCACGATGTTTATAGGCTGGTTTCTTTTGTTTTTAAGCCTTAGAAAAGATATCAAGGTCGGTTGATTACATATTCTATAATATTCAGTGTTTATGTTGTTTTTGATTGATAACGGAGTTATATAAGTCCATATTATTAGATGCATGAAACGTTTCGGTCTCTACGAGTTCCTGATAATAACAACCTGTTTCTTTAGCCGCTGCTGTAGGTAGTGTAGAGCAGCTTGAAGTCACCTGATGTTTTTTTGATGTCTGGGAGGTCATCACACCGTCACGCACATACATGCATTATTATCTCTGTGACAATACAGGTGTTTATTACAGGCTCAGGATGTGTTTGGGAGTTGTTTTTCCATGTTAAGGTAGATACATTGAGAGGTATGCTGGCCTCCTCCCAAAGCTGCTAAATCAATACATTCAAGGTTAAGTGAGATCTTGAGGGGAAATGAATCCAGTATGTTGTACAAGATGTTGTAATAATTGCTAAGAACATACCTGTCTCTGCAGAGAAACCAATACTTCTTCACCGCAACCTCTTGATGCCCCCTGCACTCTACCCTCCTCATCCCTCATCCTCTCCCGTTGGACTCCTGTTCTTGGTTCATCTTCTTCCCCTGTTTACTTCCACTCCCTTGTTACACTTGGCCTCCTTCGTCTTCCTTTCCACATTGCAGGTAAAGAAATCACCACAAACCTCAGAAGGTTTATGACCTGCTGAGGTTTCTGTTGATTTATTTACCTGCTTTCTGCCTTCCCTCCATTTCCCGCCCTCACTCAGAAACCCTCTGCCAGCCTCTCCTCTTACCGCTAAGTCTCCTTCCCTCCACCCAGCCATCCGTCCCTCCCTCCGACCCTGTTTTCTGATATCTCTGCTCTTCAGCGAGCTTTCGCCCCCTTGGGGTCGAGGATCGTATCCTTCTTCTCTGATCTGAAGCAGCAGGGAGCCCACTAGATTAGTTCTGAAGTAGCGGCGCTTGCACTGGTTCCCATCATATGCCGCACCTTCTCTCACTCACTGTAGCAGTATCTCAGTGCCACACGCAAACACATGCACATCCTATTAGCTGGAGAGGCATCTGTTTTTAATTGTACCCATCTGAGCACTGGCATAGTTTCCACATCCATGAATCGGCCAGAGCTAATTGCAGCGCCACATGTCCCTTCGATGCAGGCTGTTGCACTGAGATATAAAGAAAGAGAAGGAGAGAGGCCTGCACAGAGTGACTTTGCATTTTTCATTGCCTCCTCTGAACTTAAAACTTTATGGCCTAGTGATCACATATGCACATGTAGTCTTTATTAACATTAACAGGTTCATATGTTGCAACGGTGAGAGTGGCTTCTGAGAGAGGAGCTCCAGACGCATGCATTATTGATGGTAAGGAGGCAGTAAACTCACATAATGAACAAGCGAACATGTGCTCGATTGATGCAAGTATTGAGCTTCCCAACACTTTATAGTGCTAATGGACAGCAGCAGATGTTCAGCTCATACAGATGAACACACACGTGCTGACGCACATACATTATACAGACTGGAATACACCCATGTAATTGAATAAACCACATGATCTCCAAACCACACAGTAGAATAACTGCACAGTTTATAGTAGATAAACTCAAAATAGAGACCTCACCGCAGAATTTATCGCAAAAGTTAGACACCTTTCATTATATTAAAGCCACTTGCTTTTTCTGTACTTCATATGACTGCTTTTATTTTTGATGACAGACTCAGGCCTCTTTAGCGTGGATAACAGGTTTAAAAGTGAAGCCAGTGCAGTTCCTTTACTGGCCACTTAAAACTGCGTGCAAAAAAAAAAAGCAGTCTATTCTTGTAAAAGTTGGAAAAATGCTTGTAAAAATTCCCAACTTCAACGATGGAAACGTTTACAGCCTGGTACAATAAATGTTTTGGTTTATATTGATATTTTCCTCCTTCATAACAACTGCATATGGTGACTTTTTCTAACTGATCTATTTAGATGCCAACACACGCAGCTGATGCAAGTATAAGAGGCCTCAGCTCTGGTAGTTAGAGCTTCGTTGTAAAGTGGACCTCTTGAACGTGTTTGTGCCTTCTTTAATGGATTCATGCATCACTATTTTTGTTTTGTTTTTTGTGGTTAAAAACACAGCTGCAGCATGTTTTACACTGAAATTTTACACTGAATTGTGTATAATTTCTTTTTTCTTTTTGGAATTGAAAAAATATATACCCCAGACATCCAGTACGAAAAATCTCTGAATCTTTTCACGTTGATGTCTTCCACATGGGTTTTATTTATAGCCTATGGCACATTTAAACAAGAGAAGTTGACCGTAGGTGCTTTAGAGACAGGCACATTTACAGTCCAGTCTCCAAAACAAAAAAAACCTGGTGTGTTTTGCTGTGTTAACTGTTAACTGTGGAAAGTAAAGATCACAGTGATTAAGTGGTCATCATAATGTGTTTAAAATAAACAAATTGGTGATGATTCATCTGATCCGTCATGACACGCTGCTCTCCCCTACATAAGCTTCCTTTATAAGTTAAAAATATCATTATCTGTATTGGTATCGTCAGTACTGGCCCTGTACTTGCACAAGTAAATAGCACTAGTAAAAACACCAAACGAGAAGAGCCAAATGAGGAACAAACATTCAGACATATTCAGGAGGGCTTCATAATGGAAATCACAGACTGTTCCAAAAAAAAAAAAAAAGTTTGTGCTCGCTTCTTGCTCTGTTTGTATTTCTGCCTTTTTTCTTCTTTGGAACTTGTGTGATTTTGGCAGCGTGCTTTGGGTTGTTACCGGGCAGGAATACTTCTCCACTGCAAGGTTTCTGGAGCCATCCTGTCAGCCTGTGTTTTTGCATATTCACAGGCATTCGTGGTGCTATATAAATGTCACATCATACATCACACTCATTCCTCTGTGCTTCACTGTGAGGAAAATGCATTCACTATAAGTCCACTCCAAACAGGCCACGCCACATATGAATAGTTTAAATTATACATTTTCAGAAGAAGTTTGATTTTGTAATTCTGTGCCAAAGAGGGAGCAAGGGTTTGTTTTATTTATGTATTTATTTTTTGGAATGTCATGCACATGCGTTTATTTATACTATGACCTATAGAGTGCATGAGTGAAAATAAAAATTTAGATTTCAGTTAATAGTCCCTGTGCCTGCTAAGTTTGAAGCACTTGTCCATTTGTTCTCCATGGCTAGACTATCCAAGTAATGCAGTACATTTCCAGAGGACAGCCATTGCGGCTCTGATGACTACAGCTTCAATAAGTTGTAGCATTCCCAGATTTTGTGCAATTGGTTGGTTTTTCTACTGGGAGGAGTGGGGTCTGAATTTAAGATTTAGCCTGCTATTAATGTGCCAGCCACAGGAGTTTAGCTTTTACTGTGACACCCATGACCCACACAAAGATCCGTGAGCACATGGGAGCGCATACACCCACAGGATATAATAGTTGTAAGATTGATGATCCTGCCTGCATATAACTAGAGTCATAAAGACAGCGAACAGAAGACAGGGATTTTGTGGACATTTCGGCCTCGGATCAAAAAGTCATCCAACAGTTAAATCATCTCAAGTAATCAGCTTTGTGTTTTCCACATGTAATGTTACAGGAGTTTACAAGCACAGCAATGAGAACACTATAAGGACTCATAGTTTATGGTTTAATAGCCAAAACATTACTTATGTAATTGAAATAGAAAAAAAAGAAAAACTGTATAAATGTGTGTTTTAGGCCTCAGGCTGGCACACCTCTCACTATAGTGTTTGTCTCTGTTAAAATGGATTGTGTGTGAATGTGTGGCTTTTCAGGCCATCCATTATTTGAGCTGCTTTTGCATGCCTTCTCTCACATAGTGAAGTTCCTGTTGCAATTCCTGTCCAGTCCTCTTGTTTCCTCCCCTCATCACAAACCGTGCGCGGCAGATGGCTTCCCCTTACCTGAGCCTGGATCTGCTGGAGGTTTCTTCCTGTTAAGAGGGAGTTTTTCCTTCCCACTGTCACCAAGTGGTTGCTCAAAGAGGGTTGTTTGCTATCTAGTATTCTAAGGATCTACCTTACAATGTGTAAAGCACCTTGAGGCGACTCTTGTGATTTGGTTGTTGTGAAAGCATCGTCAGAATGAACGAGACGTAAAATAAACTAAAATTGCACCGATGTCCTCCAATGCAGCTTTCACTGGCACTGGATCTCAATGAGTGTTGTCCGGATTGCTGGAAGAGTTTTCTTGACAGCCAGCGTTGCATTATACTGACGTGCCTGTCGAGCAACACATAGCCTCTTCAGTTCGATACACTGCGCTGTCAGCTTATGTTCCCTTTTGTTTTTGCATGAACATTGTGAACTACAACCCAGAGAAAAACTTGTAGAACATCTGTAGCGTCTCAAAAAACCTCACAGACGTTATTCACACAGTCCACTAACACCAAACTGAGCTTATGTACATAACAGTGTGCATTAATTGTTTGAGGAACTACTTTCCTAAACTTTTGCTGTACTCCATTATTGCAACATCACCAGTGGTCCATTGGTCAACACAAAAATGTGAGTCCATATCGTACTCAGCGAAGCCATGTTTGATGCTGGTAAGCAGTGGGTTTGTGTCCAGCCTGTCTCCTGAGGTCAGATGCAAGTACTGTATACCCACCTTCTCTGATACGAGATGCAGGTCACTAAAGTGTGCTGCTTATTACCTCCACCTCTGCTCCCATGACCTCAGCATATTTTTAAATATTATATCAGCATTACAGCACAAATCTCATTTTGTATGTCACGAGGGATTTATATTGTCATATATTTGATGGATTACAAGCATTCCTGTGAAGCTCATCCAATTGCCCCTGTCGTGTGATTCTCAGGAAAGTTGTGTAACGCATGCATTCTACCACAGCTTTCATGTACTTTCAGTTTTCAGTAACCAATGCTGAATGTTCTTTATCAAGCGTTTTTGCTATTTGGAAACACTTGCCTGTGTTTTCATTTATTTAGTTTAAAAAAAAAAAAAACTCACTCCATGTCTCGACAGCAAAATTTATGTCCCACAGTTTCACGACGACTCTTCAGGGATGCTGAGGCTATTCGCCAGTTGCTGAAGCCATTATTGGTAAATGCTGCCTCCAAATGAAACCCAAACCCTTGTTCTAATAAATATAAAGAAGCAAAGCAAAATGCTGAGCCTTCGGGCACGCAGTATTCTAGCGCATCCATATTGGTCCAACCAACTTTTGTTTAAACTTCTCTGCTAATTCTCAAATGGTGATGCGGGAGACTTTTAAAGAACCGGTCATCTTGGGTCTTCTTGAGGATGAGCACTAATATCATCAGCAATGCTAGCATCCTCAGTGGGTCCCCTTCCTCATATCCATCATCAGGCTTTGCTTTTCCTGGTTTAGCTCCCCAATGCTCCTGACATTGTTGTGAATTGTTGGAAAAGTTCACGCTCGCTTTAAGGTCTCCATACCTGAATGTTTATGGATAAAAAAAACGAATCGAATTCACAGGTGTAAGTTACAGTTAAGTGACCTGCAGCCACCAGTGTGGTCAGTCAGAAACCTATAGAAGCTAACATGTAATTTAAATTTTAAAAGGCGTTTTGTTAGCAGGAGAAAGTGCACGAGTCTTCGACTGTATTCTGATGGGAGCGTTTGTTCCATGACTTTTGTTGGTCCTTTCAGGTGACACGTTCTTATTTGTAATACTAGAGATTCTTAAATGGGCTGGTTGGGATTGCAGAACAATTAATGCTTGATTGTCTCTTTGCATTAGCCCTTTGATTAACTGATGACCTATCTAGGTTAGGGTTAGGGTTTTAGCTTGGCTCCAGGTCCCTGTCACCCTGAGCAGGAGTTAATGGTGACAGATGGAATTATCTTATCAAAGAATATGAAGTGATTTGCTTTCTTGCTCCTTTTATCAAGTTTTTATTGGTCTTGATCTCATTGTACTCAACACATTAACTTTAAAGAGTCTTGGCAACATTGCCGCGCTCGCGTCCAGTGGGTCAAGAATTATGGGGTGATTAGCATTTGTGAATCCCCACCACCACTACCACCACCGACTTTGCTGAGACTTTGGAGGTAATAAAAGGCTCATTTCCAAGAGTTTCCAAGCAATTAGCAAAATAATATCATTTATTTTCCACGAGTGATAGGTAATGTATGACTAACTGACTGCCTGATGTTAATTGATTGCCGACTGACCCCAACGAAAGCCGAACAAAGGATGTCATTTAATAAAGCAGAAAAAAGTGTGAAAATCAACATTTTCTATCATGCACTAGAGCTTTCTAATACACAACAGCATGCTGGCATTTCCATGTGTGACTGTACAGGCGCCATTATGAATAATAAGCAGAAAGAGGTGCAGTTTTACAGGTTATTAGGCAGGCTTATCCTGGCCTGCCATTTTGCTGAGTGTAATTGTTTTTGATATATTTAATTCATCCGCTGTCTGCCTTCCTTTTGTTTTCTTTTGCGGCTTGCTGCCTCGTGAGCAAAGCATTCAGAAACTGAGAGGCACCACAAGGAGCACAGCTAAATCAACGTAATGAAAGCAGAGAGTGGCTCCTCTGGGAAGAGTATCCAGGTGATAGGCATCTCAACGACTCTATCACGAGCTATATCATTGTTCCAGATGGATGACGTTGAGCTTAAAGCAATAGTTTCCTTGCGATGTGTAAAACGCTTAAAGTTTCCAGTGTTATTAGATTAGGTGATTAGATACTTTAATGGTCCCTGTGGGGGAAACTGGCTCTAGATAAGAATTAAACAGAAAGTACTAAAGATAATGCTACATGCAATTTGTAAAAAGGAGCACAGGAGCGAGTATCTCACTCATTAGAAAAGGTGTTAATATAAGGAAATAGGGCTAAGATAAGGGGAAAGAGCTAAGAGGAGCGAAAGTTTAAATCAGTTTATTTTTTTTTATAAAACTGGTCGTCGTAGTGACAAGGCTACGGAGAATTAATGCCCCCGCTTTACTGCTTTAATCAATTCTATAATACCTTTTAATCTCTTTCAGTTCATTACTTTTGATTAAAGTCCTACAATTTAACGGTTTTGTTCACTCCTGTTATTGTACTTTGTTTCCACAAAAAGACTAACTTCCAGCAGCAAATAAAAACCTTAATAAACCCACTTATATCAAATGTCTTACACTAAGTGATACACAAGCAAGGTTACCCAATGCCAGATGCATTTTCTGCAGCTGGAGAAGACCAAATTAGAGTTGAAAGAAGAGGCACAACTGGACTTACTAATGTCAGTATCCATCCATCCAGTTCCAGTTGTTAAACAGTTTTAGCTACTCTGGCATTAAGGAAATTAACACCAGGTGCACTAGAAGGGAAAACAATGACACAACCCCCAAATCAGGCTTTACAGATGGAGGTCACTGACATTCCCCCACCACCCTTATCTTTTTTGACTGTTTTTTCTGAGTCACAGGTTAGTTCAAGTCGTCCAGGATGGCACATCAATACGTGCCATTACCAGAAGGTTTGCCGTGTCTCCCAGCACAGCCTCAAGAGCGTGGAGGAGATTCCAGGAGACAGATAGTTATTCTAGGAGAGCTTGACAGCGTCGTAGAAGGTCCTTAACCCATCAGCAGGACTGGTATCTGCTCCTTTGTGCAGGGAGAGGAAGAGCACTGGAAAGACCTACAAAAGGACCTCCAGCAGTCCACTGGTGTGACTGTCTCTGACCAACCAATCACAAACAGACTTCATGAGTGTGGCCTGAGAACCTGGCATCCTCTAGTGGTCTTTGTGCTCAATGCTTGGCTTCATTGGCATAGAATACCAGAATTGGCAGGTCCACCACTGGTGCCCTGTGCTTTTCACATATGAGAGCAGGTTCAGCGTGAGCACGTGTGACACACGTGAAAGGGTCTGGAGAAGCCGTGCAGAACGCCGTGCTGCCTGTAACATCGTTCAGCATGACCAGTTCGGTGGCGGGTCAGGGGTGGTCTGGGGAGGCGTACCCTTGGAGGGACGCACAGACCTCTTCAGGCTAAGCAATGGCACCCTGACTTTTATTCCTAACACATTACCAAGTCTATATATCAGTAAAGCATGAATTTTCCCATTGAGTATTTTCAATTTTTTTTTAGAGCATTGTATATGCCTGCATATTTTTTTGTGTCCGTTTCGGCAAAAGTTAATTATGACTTGCAATTACAGACAGCAGCAGTAAAAAACTCGTCACTGTGAAAGCTGCATACAGATTAAGTTTATAGTTAAGGCTGACTGTTTTTATCCTAATGTGGTTAGGGACATAAAAATACGGAACCAAAGGCATTATGTCTCCAGAGTATAACATCAGTGTATGGGGTTATTTATACACAGTGAGGTTTTAAGGTTTTATTTTAGACTCCATTAGACTAGTTGCACAGAGCAGAATTAAAAGTAAACAGTATAAAGTGGAGTTGGTTCACTTCTGCATGAAGCCATGTTGTATAAATGTTGCCATGACACTTTCTCTTTGTGAAAGTATGAATAAAACGCATTTTCTCTTTGGTTTAACTTCCTGCTCCCCGTCTCCTGCGTCTCTCCAGGTACATGACTAATGAGGCCAGGATTTAAAAAGTCACAAAGTCTTTGCGGAGATTTACTGTTCTATTCCTCTTTGCTCCCTTTTCTTTCAAACATAAAGGAAATAGGTTGTAGTAACCCTGCTACTTCCTACATTCTTCCATCGGGGCACTGGACAGTGAGGCTTAAAAGCCACAAGCCGGCTCTAACTCTAGCTCCATGTGAGATGCCTCGAAAAAAAGCCAAGACCCTTCTCCTCGTGTTAATGAACTCCTCTGATGGCATTCATGCTGGAGGGGGTTGCTGATCACCACTTTTGCCAACATTTGCCTCGTTAGAATATTTAAAGATTCATAATGTTGAACTTACGCGTGCAGGCATCCGTCCCTCCCCTATTTCACTCTGCTGTGAATTTAGCTCCTGGCAAATACGCGTCCATCAGAGCCGTGGCACGGAAATTCTAATGCTGTTGCAGAAAAACAAGCATTCAGAAGGGGACTCATTAGAGGTGCGAAAACAGACTGATGGAGCCAGAAGATGGGAGGAATAAGCAAGGCAAGGTGAATGAGATGGATGGCCTGAGTCACAACGGCACCGAGGACGATGTTGCCATTTAAACCCCGCTCACATGCACACAGGTAATTCAGCAAGGAATGGTAATGATACGGAGAGTGGCAACAGTCAACAGCAGGACATGGTATCTGTTCATGTGTCAACTCTTGTAAATCAGCGCAGTTCCAGCAAAAAAAGGTGGAAAAAAATGAGAAAAGGAAAAATGCCAGGCAAACTAACACTACAGGCGCAGTGCAGCGGATAGGAAAGAGTCAGCTTTAGGATTTAAGGCACAAACATTTAGCTTTATCGGAGACATGGGTGATCATATTTAGTCTAGAGGGCTGAGTGGTAAGTTATCAAGTAGCACTAAGCTTTATTAACAAGCTGCATCCATGAACTGTAAGAAACACAGTGATATACATACTTGCTAACGAGTTAAGTGACAGATTAGTAAAATAGATTTTCACTCACCAAAACTGAAACACAGCCTTGTCGCGGGGGCTGTAACGAGGCAGCAGGTTATATGATGCTTCCATTTAAAATGCTACAACATGTGCAAACCCCGTTTTTATGAATGAGACTGGGGATTTTAACATGAGTTTGTGTGGATCAGCTAACTTTTGTTGGCTTCATTTTTCAGCCCCAGAGGTGGGTGCCTGACTGAGACACATCTGGGAACAACCCAGACATCAGTGTGGCTGTGGCTGACTCCTCAGTGGGTTTGGAGGAAGGACAGGGAGACTTTTTCACAAGTTGCTCCCTCCAAGGAGCTAGAGGAGTGGGGCACGTTCTCTTGAAGGCTCTCTGGATGAGGAGGTCCTGTGCGAACTGTGATCATTATTGCCTCTGGAGACCAATATGGTGCTCTACGTGGATGTTGGGCTGGGAATACTGCAACGGAGGCACTTTAGACCCAAGAATTCATGCATCAGGACTGTGATGTTGAATAGTGTGTGCCTTCTCAAGTGGATGGATTGCCACTGATGACTGAATCAGATAATCTGTATCCTTGCTCAAACATGATTTGGTTTGAAAGCAATAATCATTTTGTTCGTAATTACTCGTTGAATAGTAAAATAAAAATAGTTTTGACATTGTAATACTTTAGAAAAAAAAACTAATTCAGCAGCGGTGCTGGTGGGAAAGTGAAGACAAAGTCATTAAAACACAGACGATAAAGTGCTCAAAGCAGCAGATTGTATTTTCACTGTGGCTCTAAGGGAAGACAGTGGTTGTCTAATGAACAGGCTACCACTTGATTCCAGACTAAAACATATTAGTGAAAGAGGCTAAAGCGCAGCAACTTTTGTGAAATCTCTTACTCTTGTTCTAAATCTTGACAAGTCCCATAAAACACAAAAGAAAGACTAAAAAAGGAAAATATTTGAATTTTTAGAACAGACCATTACCAGCTCCATATTTTTAATTCATGGATTTATTGGCATAGCTTTGCACAAGTGACAGCTGAAAAAAAAAAACATTATATAACTTAAACTGGGCCTTGGTGCAGCCCTTACTGTAAGGTCACTCTCATTTTAAAGCAAGTATCTTTTGATTGGCCTTATTATGGATATTCCCTCTCAATGACAAATGATGCAAAAGTAAGAAAACTGTTTGAAACAGAGAATATTTGCAGAACTCATTATCCATCCATCCATCCATCCATCTTCCTCCGCTTAACCGGGGCCGGGTTACGGGGGCAGCAGCCCAAGCAGACCTCCCTCTCCCCAGCCACCTCCTCCAGCTCATCCGGGGGAACACCAAGACGTTCCCAGGACATGCTGGAGAGATATAATCTCTCCAGCATGTCCTGGGTCTGCCCCGGGGCCTCCTCCCGGTGGGACATGCCCGGAACACCTCACCCAGGAGGCGCCCAGGAGGCATCCTTGTCAGATGCCCGAACCACCTCAACTGGCTCCTTTCGATGTGGAGGAGCAGCGGCTCTACTCTGAGCCCCTCCCGGATGGCCGAACTTCTCACCCTATCTCTAAGGGAGAGTCCAGCCACCCTTCGGAGGAAGCCCATTTCCGCCACTTGTATCCGCGATCTTGTTCTTTTGGTCACTACCCACAGCTCGTGACCATAGGTGAGGGTAGGGATGTAGATCGACCGGTAAATTGAGAGCAGAACTCATTATCTAAAGCAAAATATATATAATATAGCACTAAAGAAATAGGTCTCCTTTAAGGACTGCTCTTAAATATGCGAAGAAGTAAAGGAATGACCTGCTGCACAAATATCATACAGTTTAACAGTGAAATATGAAGCAAGAGTTATTCCATAGTTCTATTCTACTTTACAGTATATGAATGTACTGGTACCATGACATTACAATACCACATATTAATACACACACCAGCCACTTAATTAGGTACGTTGCTAGTACTTGGTTGGACCCTCTTTTGCCTTCAGAGCTGCCTGGAAAAACAATGGTCATGGCCAGTAACAATACTCAGGTAGGATGCAACATTTAAATGATGCTTAGTTTGTATTGAAGGTCCAAAGTGTGAAAATATCCCTCACACCATTACACCACCTCCATGAACCGCTGACACGTGTTGTTTTCACAGCAGAAAGACTCATCAGACCAACCAATTATTTTCCAATTTTTAAGAAAAGTTTTCCAGTTCTCGCAGGAGTGGCATCTGTTGGTGTAACAAGAAGTTATTTGAATTACTCTTGCTTTCCTATCAGCTTGAAGCAGTCTGGCCATTCAAGGCATTTTGGTCCAGAGAAGTGCTGCTCACTGGATTTTTCCCTCATACCATTACACCACCAGCAGCTTGAACCACTGATACAAAATGGGTGTTTTTATGCTGCCTGTGCCAGTTTCTGACGCTACCATCTGAATGTCACAGCAGTAATCATGACTCATTAGACCAGGCAACATTTTTCAAATCTTCTATTGTCCAAATTTGATGAGCCTATGTGAACTGTAGCCTCAGTTTCCTGTTCTTAGCTAAAAGGATATCACGGCCGGTGTGGCCGTCAGGCAGAGTGGACTCAAAATGCAGATTCAACACACAGAGGCTGGCGAGTAACGTGAATGATTTTATTTACAACGATGTGATTAAAACAGTTTTTCACTAGTGAAAAGTGCAGGGAGCTATTTACACAGTGCAAGCAACAATATACAAGGGCATGGAAACTTAGTATTAAATAGTGCTACTGGGAGCAGGCTAAACACAAGAACATGAGCTATGAACTAAGGCTGTGAAACACAGGTTACATGAGCTTGAGGGGAATGACAACAGGGGAGTCCATAAACTTGGGAGGGATGAACATGACAAAGTTACAGGGTTCTGAGGGCTAGTGCATGGCGAGGACGGGGTAGCGAGAGTAGCAGGCTGGAGGTCAGAAACTTTGTTTGCAGGTGGAGGCATGTGAGGAGGGGAAAGGTAAGGCTGATCAGGTCCGGGTGAGGTAAGGAGGTGTCTAGAGGTGTCGGCAGAGAAGCAGACAGGTGAGAATGAAATGGGAGTCTGTGCTGAAGCTAACCAAGCGACCAGGCTGTGGTTTGCTGCAAGCAACAGGTGAGAGCGGGCTGTGGATTTGCGCTGGACAGCAGATGATCTGGCAAGGAGTAGTAGTCAGGGCTGGTCTTAAATACTGCCGAGGTTATGAGCTCCAGAGAGGAAAATAAGTCAGCTCTGCCCAGAGGAGGAGACTCGTAACTGCCGGAAATATACAGCCACTCAGCCAGACCGTGACAAAGGAGTAGCACCCGGTGTGGTCTTCTGCTGTTGAAGCCCATCTCCTTGAAGACTTAATGTGTTGTGCATCAGCAGATGTAATTCTGATACATTAGTTGTAACAAGTGGTTATTTGAGTTACTGTTGCCTTCCTATCCATGGCCATTTTCCTTTGACCTCTGCCATCATCAAGGTACTTGAGAACTGCCAATCATTGGACATTTTCTCTTTTCTGGACTATTCTCTATAAACCCCAGAGATGGTTGTGCAAGGAAATCCCAGTAGATCAGCAGGTTTTCAAATACTCAGGCCATACCATCCGGTTTGAAGTTCAGCACGTTGTCGTGATCATGCCTACGGGACTAAATACATTCAGTTGCTGCCACATGTCTAAGTCAACAAATACAGTTCGCAGTAGATAACAGGCCACCTAGTGCACAGTGTGGGTCACATAAGTGTTTCTAATAGTTTTTTGACAGCAAAATGGGAATAAGATACATGAGTGTATGGCAGCAAAGCCGAGACTTGTTAGTAGAATGAATTGGCAATGGTGTTGCATTATCCTAATGAAACCCTGTTCTCCCTTAGAGCCCAGGATTATGTGATAACCAGGAGGGCTGCTGCCGAACGT
>VOQK01005555.1:32482-47403 GCA_015052645.1 Benitochromis conjunctus
GATTAAACAGAACTTGATTTGACAAGAGAGTAAATGAAAGTATTCAGTTTGGATTCTATTATGTGCTCAACGCAGGGGCAGAAGATGCATTTATTCCCCACAATGAAACCAATTTTGCCTCGCTGGAACCAAGTTTCTCCAGCTAGGATATGTTTTTTGGCCTAATTGCTGCCAGTGGCTAAGTCCTATCCATTTGCATCGATCTCCTTTGAAGAGAGATGCAGATGAGCTTAACGAGTGTGCTAATTATGCTGGCTCAGTGTGGGGAGCCTGCTGTAACCGCAACTTTGTGTGTGGCTATGAGCGCGCGTGCGCGTGCATGCGTGCGCGTGTGTGTGTATATTTCAGATTTTATGGTTGTGCGTGCCTGCGTGTTTTTGTAAGTACAATTGTGTGGAAACCTGCAGGGGACAAACAACCTGACATTAAGCACAGAGTGACTTAATATCATGGCGGCGTGAATGTGCTTTGATTGCATTGTTTCGAGTGGCATATAGTCGTCGGTTGTACAATCAACTACAGACAGAAAATGAAACTATTTTGTTTAAAACACCCACGAAAACAATTATTTTCAGTGTTGACATGAAAACAGAGACAAATATCGTGCACGTTTGTGCGTGTACCTGAGGCTATTTTGATCCAGGGTATGTGCGTGTGTCACTCTGCCAGCCAGTGTAACAGCAATGACTGGTGTTGTCTCCCCTAGCAAACAATAGCCTGGACACCCAGACAAAATGTCATTCGACAGGCCTGACTCTTCTCCCTCCCTCCCTCTCTCTTCTATCCTTCGCCTCTCTTTCTTTCCCTCTCCCACCATCTTCCCTCTTCGCTAAAAGCTATGTAATAACATGGATGAGCGACAGAGCTGGAGCATGAAAAGCTGTGACACCGGGGCACAATACGCACATTTGTGACTAAACATCTCAAAGACATGAAAGCACCCCAACGGATAGATAATTGGACGTGGTTGTGGCTTCTCAAAGCAAGCTGAAGACAGTGATGGGCTGTAGCCGTCAAAACACATCAAGGTTAATGGAGAATTTCAAAAATCTTCGGTTCTTTTTGAAAATCCGGAGGAAAAAGAGAGAGCGGGAGCGCACACCGCCCAGCAGGCGAAGCTTTCTGCACAAGAATGAGGACAAGGACCAGCCATGCTGGTTTTGATTTCTTCATGTGAGGTTTCATTTGTGTAAAAATGAAGTTTACATGCTCACTGTCTATTCTGATTGAACACATACTCTGACAGATAGATTTTTCATGTTTTACTCACTGGATAAAACATTTGTTTCTGCTAATGTAGTCCTACTTCGGACCTTTTTTTCAAGCTTCCTCCCATTTGACTGTGTTCTTCTTTGTTCTAATGTCTTATTTTTCTTGGTTTTATCCAGTACTGTGAAGAAATAAATACTTTTTTAAAACTTGGCTTAGGTCTCTGTGAATAGTACTACTACAGCTTAGAGAGTAAATAGCAAGTGTTTGCAGACAGGTCAGCATCTTCTGATAGACAAGGAAGTTTTTCAACTTGCGACTGCCAACAGCTTCTAGTAGTTATAGAATAACATTTGAACTCTGTGACTGATGGTTACCAGGAAGTCTGGTCATGACCAGTCTCAAGGCCTGCGTGAATGGGGCTTTAACATTCAATATCAAAGTGAATGCCAGCAACCTTCAGCAACTACTCACAAGTGGTTGGGGAACACAGTAGCTGACAGACGGTCAACAACCTGTCTGTAGACCTGTCACAGGAAGCATAACACATTAACAGAAGAAAAGGAGCAGTGACACTGATAAATTTGTTGTCAGTGGAACACTTGACACACACAACCTGGCAAGCGTATTGTCACACCTGAAGGACTCTACATTCAAAGTAAAAAAAAAAGATCTAGAAAAATATTTAGCCACGTTGAGCCAATGTGGATGGTGTGCACGTGACTATCACTGTGGCCCATATGGAGCTTCATGTTTTAATGTTTTCCTATTTTAGTTTTACTTTTGCTACAAGACCAAAATCAGAGTGTGAAAGTGAGTAAATTGATACCACTTCCAACAGTGTTACAAAGCAAAGTCTTCATTTCTGAAAGCATCACTCAGAGTGTAGCTTATATCTTGAAATAATGACGTCTTTGGGGTCTTGCTGAGGCACCTCCATCTGTCTTGTTACCTGCAGAAGAAAGACATAGTGGAATCCTTATTTGTATGTTGATGAGACAGCCTGTTTCCACTTTGTTTGTCTTACACTTAAATTCTTTTGAGAACAAAGATGCATCACCAACAGACGTACCTAACTATACAGCTAACAAGGAAATAGGATTTACAAAACAACCCAAGGCAGTACTTTAAGTTGGAGGGAAAATGAAATTTCTGCTGTATATACACAGTTTTTTTTTTACAAACGAGTTCTATGTAACCTCAGACAAACTTTGTTAATATAATTCTTATTATTATCTGTTGTTTGTGTTGTGTTTACTTCCAAGCATTGTCCAAAAACAGTAATGAGCAAACATAAGACCGTCCACTACTACTATGTTGCATATTGCAGGTATTTTATATTACATGATTTCTATAACAACATAAACCTTCACATATACTATACACACGTATACTAAATCCATTTTCACATATACAGGTATATATGCATGCTTCAGCCAGTTGGTTAAATGCTCCCATTTGGCTACCACTATAAAAAGCAATTGTTAGCTCATGTTAGACTCATGTTAGCTGGTAATTTAGCAAGTTAGCCATAACTTTGGTTATGATAAAATTAGCAAGTGAGATACAGTTAGCCAATTTAATTGATTTCAGTTTTATTTATATAGTGCTACATCAACAATCACCTGAAGGTGATATTGTAAGGTGAAAACCTACAGTGCTAAAATGAAAACCCCAATAATCAGACAGTCTCTTATTGGTAAATGGACAGTTCTTATTTCTTAGTCTACTTGAGCACTCAAAGCACTTTATACAAGATGCCTCATTCACTCAAGCATTTTTTCCAAGACTAAATGTTTTTTTTATCTAACATTTACACTCTGATGTATGCATCGCAGAACAACTCGGGGTTCAGTATTTTGCCCAAGAATACTCTGGCATGCAGACTGGAGCAGTCAAGTATCAAACCACCAACCTTCAGATTAATATATGACCTGCTCTAACTCCTGAGCTACAGCCACCCCAAGTACTAATCAAACCAGACCCTGTTAAGCTTCTAAGATCAGACGATACTGGGCATGCTCGGGGTGGTATGACTGTAAGCCATAGCAGTTGGTGACAGTGGGAAGAAAGAACTGTCTTTTAACAAGTAGAGCCATCTGAACAAACTTATCTCAAGCAGGTACAGCTACACTATATTGTCAAACATATTTGCTCATGGTCTTGAGTGACATCCCATTCTTAGTCAACAGGGTTTAATATAATGTGGGCCCACTCTTTGCAGCTATAACAACCTCAACTCTTCTGGGAAGACGTTCCACAAGGTTTAGGAGTATGTTTATGGGAATTTCTGAACATTCTTAAAGAAGCTCATTGGTAAAATCAGACACTGGTGTTGGGACGAGAAGGCCAAAGGTGTTCTGTCAGGTTGAGGTCAGGATTCTGTGCAGGCCAGTCAAGTTCTTCCACACCAAATTCACTCATCCATGTCTTTATGGACCTGGTGTGCAGTTAAGTTGGAACAGGAAAGAGCCATCCCCAAACTGTTCCCACAAAGTTTGGAGCATGGAATTGTCCAAAAATGTTTTGGTATGTTGAAGCATTAAGAGTTCCTTTCACTGGACCTAAGAGCCAGAGCCCAACTGCTGAAAAACAACCCCACACCATAATTCCCCCTACACCATACTTTACACTTTGCACAGTGGATTTGGCTGATTTGCTGACATTTCCAGTCACGTCCACACCTGTTACACAGGTGACATCCTATCATGTTGGAATTCCCTAAGCTCCTAAGAGAAACCCATTAATTTGCAAATGTTTGTAGACGTAGTCTGCATGCCTAGGTGCTTGATTTTATACATCTTTGGCAATGGAAGTGATTGGAATGCCTGGATTCAATGATCTGAATGTGTGAGTGAATACTTTGGCAATATAGTCTATGTTCTGCAACAGTTTGGGGGATGAGGGTAAAGAGAATATAGAAAAAGAGTATTAAACTATGGGAGACAGTAGGAAAAAGTTAATGACAGCAGTAGTGTTCAGTTAAATTCAAAAGTGGATATCACAGGGTGCCAATGAATGGAAGCCAGTATGGGAAAAATCCAATCTCTCTTTCTAGTTCTTTTCTCACTGTAACATTTTGGATTTTAGGGATTATCACCAACATAGCAACAGTAACAGCACTCAAGGCTTCAAAACGGGAATTCAAAAACCAGTGCGGTACAGTGATATTTTATAGTGTCATGTGCATGTGTGGGTTGCAAGATGTCCCCATTTGCATAAAGTGCTCACTTCATTTCTACATTTAAAGAAGGTAATATTCTCCTCCCCCCTGAGAGGCGCTTGTTTTCTTGGAGGGGAGCTCGATCACAATAAGACAGGCCAGGGGCAAGCAATCTGAAGCGATCAGACGCAAACATGCACACACTTTGACTCAAGCACACACCGAGGATTGGCGAGGAGCAAAGCAGTCACTGGAGAGCAGAGAAGAAGACAGGCAGGCAGGCTGAAGTGAGATGGATGTTGGCTCTTGGAGGAACCTCACAGCACACTGCTGCTGGGACTTAGAGATAATTTGGTGCTTGTCTGTGAAAACAAGATGTAAAGCCACAATTTATTGTTGTCCTTGCTATCCCATCTGCCGTGGGCCAGAATGAAAATGACCTGTGTTTGCAGGGTAAGCACAACATTCCTCTGCATATAACCCTATATGCAGGCAGCGCTAGAAATCATGCCAAAAGACAAAAAGACGGAGAAAAAGTTCACAGGCGCATGATGGTGACAGACTTAGATTAAAAAAACCCCACAGAGGACACACACAAACACACCCACACTGGGTTCAGTTCACAGTTGATGATGAATGCTTGCGACTCATAAGGCTTATTTTTAATTAGCGACATGGTCATTAAAATGTGTTAATTGTATGCATTGTGTTAATGCTGTGTCAAAGTCAGCTAAGGACGAGGCTCGGCGGAAAGTGTGGTTTAGCGACTCCAGTAATGCAGTGTGACCCTGTGTAATTTCAGAATGATAATTGGACAAAGTCCCCCTGCCCCTCCGTGTGCACAGACACACACCCACACACACACTACCTATCCACAAATTTTGGCAGATGAGAAAGCAATACAGCTCCCCCTTTTGGCAGGATCTACCAGGATCAGTGTATCTTCATCAAAGAGATGCCATCAACCTTGGTCGCCAACACCTCTGCTGGCAAGAAAATACATCAAACTTTAGAAATAGCTCACCAAAGACAACGTCACCGGTTCTTCTCAAAGTTGCAGTGACAGACAAATTGAAAAGTGCCACACACTAATGTGCCCTCCGCATCCCTGAGCCCATCATTCAGTGGAATGTGGTGTTTTGGTGATGCTGAGAAAAAGGGCAAAATAAGCCACTTTCTTAAGCTACCTTTCCCTGGGAAAAATCAAATATTCATAAAATGCTGAACAATACTAAATTTTTTATTGAATAATGCATTTCAGAGGTGATGGCTTAAACAAATCGGGATAAAACATAAACTGAATCTGATTCTGCATTCCACTTTAACGAGGGAGGTCAGTCAGTTAAAGCGTGTTCTGTCTGCCCAGCTTCAAGCTTCAGTTAACACAACAATATTTTACAAGCAGTATGTGATTCCCTGCACTTAACTTCACATTCAAAACCTAAAGGCGCTGAAATGACTGCTCAAGTGCCATTAAGTGTCAGATCAGCTTGGTAGAGTTATGAAATTTGTCCAGCGGCTTGAAACTGTAGCACGGCAGTCGCCATTTTGGTTCAAGTCCACAAACTGATAACAGATGTGCCTGGAAGCCCAAAGCCCTGGAGTGAACGCCCTCCCACTGCTGCTTTCAAGGACTCGACCGCTGGAAATAAGAAAACAAATTGCTCATTAAATAAAACACACATCAGCATATCAGAGACTTCACTCCGAAGTCACGTGTCACATTAGCTGGAATAACCGCAGGTTCAGAATATATATTTTCAGTTTTAGATTACTTATCTGAATGTATGTTATACTTATTTAGAATGCAAATCTAATGAGGTTTCAACACACTTCACTGTTCACATGTAGCTGTAACACTGTGGTTACACTCCATCATAATGCACTTTAAAAAAAACAAACATTTTCTTGCAATGTCTGGTCGTTCTTTGCTTGCCCCATGAGCGGGAAACCCACAGTCAGTAATTCAACTATGTATGTCTGTAAGTAGATGAGAGGTCTGAACGTACATAATGACAGTGAATGCAGCACTGCCGTCACTCCGTCTTCCGCCCGCGTGACACCTGCAGCAACAATCCAAACATGAGCGCTTCTGCTGTGGTTCGGAGGTTAGCAGCTCTGTCAGGAGCCTCGGCAGTGGGAGCTGGGGCATACGGGGCTCACGGTACGCAACTGTCCTATTGTCTGCTCTCGCTCAGCTGAGCAGTCGTGAAAGGCTGTCATGTTGAGGCTTACGGCGCCAGCCCTGATACCAAAGCACGCCGATTTAAAGTTTGCGTACTCACCACACGCCTGAGTAACTATAAAGCAACAACACATACATGCTGCTAATGTTAAACAGGCTAACGCGTAATTCGGCTTTCAGTAAGCCGTCGAAGCATCACGTTATTTTTGTAAAAAGAATCAGTTTCGTAATCAAGGTGACCCGCCTCCAGGGTGGAAGAAGGCTTTTTGTGGGTCAGCCATTGTCCACGGTGGGGATAGCTGAGTGTTTGACTAACTTTTAAAATGCAGATAAGAGGGTGGTTGGTCTCATGCCCACCGTAACACAACACAAGTATTAAGGAACATGACTTCAGGGTGTGGGTGACTGATTAACCAAAGAAAGTGTGGTCTGTTGTGTCTGTCATCATGATTTTCATGGTGTTTGTGATAATAAGTAACAGTTCTGTTTGTCCTGTTTTAGGTTTCAAGAACAGAGATCCTGATGACTACAGCATAGTGGTATGTTCATAATACTGCTACTTACATTATGTTTTTTGTTTGTTTTTTTTGAGGATTTTCTGACCCTGTCTGTAAAATCAGTTTTCATTCATTGGTCTTAGCAGAGGTCAGATCATACGGTTTCCAGACAGATTTAAGTTGGGATGCACTAATACGTAGGCCAGATATTAGTATGACATAATGGTGACTTTGTCATTGATGTAGGCACTTTGGCAAATGCAGCTGAAAGACCCCTTACCCAGCTAAGGTTGTTGTAGAGGGGGCTGCTGTGTTAACTGAACATCTAGTCTAGAACCAGATAACATACATGTCTGTGGAAAGTGCTGGAATACCCAGACAGGTACTATACACAAAAAAGAAGTCAGTGGTAACAAATTCAAAAAAGAAAGAAAGAGGGGTTAAAAAAATGCAGCATCTACTGTTGGCCAAATTTGTATTTTAAACATCAGTGTATCAACCCAATTGGTGCAATAGTTTAGTGGACTGTATGACTGTTATTTCTTTTACTCTCAGAAATCTAAAAGATGTCTGTGAAACATTTTCAAATTGTGCTGTTAATCTGGAGGAAACGTCTGTAATGCAAAGAGACAGGATAACCATTCGTCTTTCATGATAAGATACTTTCCTGTCCGAACTTGGGCTGATTGATGAAAATGGTGTAAATGGTGCCTGATAGTGGCTCACTAAATATCCACTTCTACACTTGATAGTAAAAGGCCTTTCCAGAAAAGGTTTGATTCGCTGAATGTGATGAGTGGCTGGGAAAGGCAGATTTCTTTCTGAAAGCTCTCTGTGTGTGCCTCTCCAGCTTTTTGAAACTGCCAACAAGTACCATTTCTACCACAGCCTGGCCTTGCTGGGTGCTGCCCACTGTGGGAAACCTGCTGTGGTAAGTACAGAAGCCTAAGACCCTCACTCTTGGCTGGATGCACTTAGCTCAATCCTTTAAAGTGGATATAGTGCCACAATGGTATTTGCTGTTACCTGTCCATCCTCACTCAGAGATATTATGTTACAGTGACTGCTGTTTTATTACATTATAAATGATAAAAGTGCCAGCATAAGTATACATTTGTTGTGGATGGACGGTGAAAGAACACGTTATCCCAACAAATGGAGCCAAGAAATAAAAAAAAATGGTAGTCAATTCCAGAAGAATCTCTTGCCTGAAATGTCATCAGTCCATCATCTGTACTTATAAGCATGCATGTATGTTCCTCTGTCCCATGTCTGATACTATTCTTATTATGTGTTGACAATATATGCGTAAAAACTGTGAAGCTATTAGTTTGGATTAGGGCTACCACGATTAGTCGACTAGTCATGATCGTCGACGACTAATTTAATAGTCGATGTGTCGTTTGAAGCGTTGTAAAATCCTGAAAGACACAGGAATAAGTCATAGGATTTAAGAGTGTAATAACGGACTGAAACAGAAGGTGGCAGCAATGCATCTACAAGGATGCCAACTGCCGTTAAACGCCGAAGAAAAAGAAGCAGCAGTCTCCAGTATCGTAGCTGCGTCCAAATTCAGGGGCCGCGTCCTTCGGAGACCGCATTTGTAGGCCGATTATGTCACAGCGACGCGACGAAGACTGTCCAAATTCAAAGACTCCTCCAAATGTGGCCTCTTTTTCCCCAGATTTGAAGGATGGGTCAGGTGTATCCTTCGTGGCCCAACCTATCCCAGAATTCATAGCACGGCCCAGCCAATTCCGGTTTCCAACAATGGCGGCAGCTACTTAGTTTTAATATTACTCTTATTACTCTTTCTGGATCACAAAATAAACGTTTAAGATATTTTCAGGCGAGAATGTAAACTTCAAATATCTGCTCGGTTTATCAAGACATCACATATTTGCAAAAGTGCTCCGACGTTTTCGGAGACGTCTGTTACCCACCAGCTCGATCGCTGAGCGGATCATCAAGGCTCACTAGAGCCGGCGAGAACAGCAGACTCCCGGTACATCGTTTTCAGACCCCCCGCGGTCTTTCGCTACTCAGGTTAAACATGATATATAAGTCACTTAGATAACTTAAAAATATTATTGCTTGGCTTTATTCAGTGTTTTATTTGTTCCTGAGTAAATCTGTTCGGCTGAGATTAAAGTTATAGTTTTCACTCAGCTGAATAAATTAAATCGCCCTAGCCAAAATCTTTATTTTTAGTTAGCACATACCTTAAACACTTGAAGCTGTAAGCTAATGATACTTGTATAAGAGCAGATGCACGCCGGTGCAATAAGCCGTACGTTTTACGTCCAATGGATGCATGATCTGATTAGTCGACTAATCGCAAAAATAATCGGTGACTAGTCGACTATCAAAATAATCATTTGTGCCAGCCCTAGTTAATAATGGCATACTGCTAATAAGCTAATTAGCTAACAACTTATGAGAAACATTAATTTGTAAGTAGGCTGATATTTCTAATTATATTATAGGATGATACTTTAATATAAGTGTATTATAAGTAGGCTGGCTCTAACTAATGGTTTGCTTAATGGTTTTAACTTTTCTTGCAAAACAAACAAACAAAAAGCTCCTTTTTGCTGATCCCTGTGGAGCAACATCTTAGGAGCAAAAGGCTGTTGGTCGAGTGGCAAGCAAGAGAGGCTGGAGAGTATATGGCAGCCTTACTACAATGTGTTTGCAAACTTACTGATTAAAAATGACTGAGATCAAAGTGTTTCTTCTTCACAGGCTGGTACCCTTCTGATTGCGGGCATGGGGATGTTCTGTGGCTCTCTATACCACCAGGCGCTGACAGGGGACCCCGGACTGCGCAAAGTGGCTCCCATGGGGGGTGTAGCTATGATTGTTGGATGGCTGGCCATGATTCTCTGAACTGTGACAGCTTACATCTTCTCCAGAGAGCCACACTGTGACACTAAACTGTCAGACTGCTAATAAATGAACTGGAGAACTTGTAAGAGTTGGCTGAGGGGTAGTGCTGAGTTATAATGTCACCCATCCAACCACCGCCTGCCCTGGGTTGTGGATGTCAGCAGGAGATAAGGTCACAGCAGGATTATCACTTTTCTGCCACTGCTGTCTGTTTGTGGCTGCTGCCCTTTGACTATAATGTTAAAGTGGATAAGAAATTTAACACAAAATGAATGGAATGAACTGTATCACCCAAACAATTTGTCATGGAACATTTTAACTGAAACACAAATGTTGGTAGAAAAATCAATAATGAGCTGATCTGAGTTAAAATGCATCAATAAGGCAGTGTCTGTTGTAAAAATAAAGAATCACGTATGATGGATTTAGAACGAAATTATTTTCCTACGCTCTGAAATCTTTTGTTTTTCATAAGGATTGTTTTATTTACCTTTAAACGGTCCTTTATCAACATGAACCAATTTGCTCTGTACCGTTGCTAGAGTTACTCAAGGTATCCTGTGCGGTATAAATTTAGTGTGCTATGGTTTTCCATTTTTCACTTACCAGGGAATAAATGTAATGTCTTGCTGGAAACACTGAATTCCTGAAAATAGACTGTTGGGAAGTCACTTGCTTCGGAAGGCTTCTGATTCCCCCTGTTGTTTTTACTTGACATTTCTTTCATATAACAAGAAATGTGGTTCCCAAATGGTGTTCTGTGAGATTTGGGGACAGGTATACATTATTAATACTATAAAAATTATGAATGAATTGTTGATTTATTCTTTCAGCTCTTGGCACGCACTCATTTCCCCATAAAATCCTTTAAAGTCCTTCTGTAAACGAACACCCCGTCTGTGTGCATAATTACCAAACCAATGGGTCCTGATTGACTGAGAAGATTAATAAGGGCGGGGGGGGGGGATGACTTTAAGTGTAGCAAACTATAAAAAACAAAACAAAACACCAAAGCAGACAATCCACCACTAAAATAAAAGATAAATCTAAACAATATTGCAGAAGCTTCATGTTAAGAGAAACTGAGTAATGTAAACGTGACAAAGCCACATGAAGAGGCGCTCTTTCTGACAGGAACTTGGTTTACTTACAGAGAGCCCTATATCTGCACCAGAAGCAGCAATGCCATTTGTTGGATTGCGTGAAAGTGCTGGTAACATACAGTACTTTACACGAGTCTCGAGCCACCCTTCATTTCTTTAAGTTTTGTTAGGAAAATAGGGAAAAGATACATTGTTTTTGCCTTTTATACTGTATTTGCACATTTTTCAGAGTTTCAGACCTCATTAGTCCAATTCTAATGAGTCGATATTTGGTATGAGCATCTTTATTTGCCATCATAGTCTGAACCAAAATTGTCAAAACTGAATGAATCACTCCTTAAGACCTGTTGCCAATGACTTCAAACCCTACTTCAGTCTTCTCTCCGTTTGCCTCCCTTTTTTGAAAATCACTCTTCCACTGGGACCATTAAGGTTCACTAAACAGTAAATGGATCAACTGGTGCATCTCTTCATGTCTGTGTCAAATCTTTGCTTTTTCCCCCATTTCATCCAGACATGACTTTCAGATACTGATCATCTGCTGTAGATGGTTTTTAGGTTTTTTTCTTTTTCTTCATCTTTTCTCCTCCACTTGTCCAGTTTCGTCAGTTTTTTTTTTAAGGATACTGCACACCATGCTGAGATTTGTCAAGTTTGCAGCTAATGGCTCTTTGGGAATTCCCTTTTTGGTGCAAAAATACAGTTTTATGCCTATCTTATTATCCTTGAAAATTTTCATGGATTTAACTATACGGATGGGAACAAATTGTGATTTTGGAGAGAAAATCAGAGAAAAAGCAGCCACATGTCCACATAGAAACTTAAACTTTCTGAAAGCCTGGAAAACTACTGCTCAACAAAGTCTTACAAAATTAGAAGGAAGTCTGGCTGCTTGGAAGCAAAACATAAAGAAATGAGGCAAGGTTTAAGACTGTAAGATGTGACATTACCCACTGATTTCTGTGGACCCATTTTCCAGACTCAAGACTGTTTCAGTCATCACCGTCTTGGTATCTTGAAGCTTTCAGCTTTTGTTTTTGTTTGACAGCATAGTCAAATATTGTTTTGTTGAAAGACAATAAGCAGGTAGTGACACATTGAACTTTCTGCTTGCACACTAGGTCAAAGTTTTTAGTATTATTTTTTTCAACCTCCCAGCGTTTGTGCGTAGTAAATAGCATTCATCTAACATTCTATGCTAAAAAGAACAAATGCTTGTTAATATATGCTTCAGCTCAAAAGAGCGCTTTGTGTTTTATTGCGATATTAAAAGCTATTGTCACACATGCTGTGACTCTGAACATTTCTAGCTATTATCTGGCAAGTGAGAATCCAAATGTCCAAAACAGTCACATTGGACTAGCTAAAGTAGTAGCTAATAGGTGAAGGTAATGGTGTGGTGAAGTCATGTTTATCGATTGCTCTTCTAACACTCTATTAGACGGCACCCAGGCCTCAAACAAAAGGATTGCTTCATGTATTTCAATACATGAAAACATATATATAAAGTATAGCAGTTAACATGTTAAAGCAGCATGGGTAGCAAATTTAATTATTAACCATTTTTTCCCCATTGCTGTTTGTCGTACATGGACAGTAGAAACTTCTGTTCTCAATGTTTGTTGTGTGCACATTCATGTGAAAGGAAAAAGCAAGCTGGTAGTGCCAGTTCAAAGGGCATCCTCAGTGTGTTGGTTTCACTAAAGGATAGATAAACCTACGGGATTCACCACCTATGGCGGTCAACAGAAACGGTGTCTCTTGTGGCGAATGTATTCACAGCCCCGAGGGTTTGAGCCTCTGAGTGGCAGAACACAAAAGAGATCTTTAGCAATGGGCTCCCGTTAGCCGGGACCGCGTTCCAACCGCTCGGCATTCAAATTGAAAGTGAAATCCATTGAAACACTAATTCCCCTTCCTGACTGTGGGCCCATGAATGGGGACCTTTAGAAAATAGCTGTATAAATCTCTGGGTCAATTTGCTGGGGCCGGTACATAAGCCGAGAAGGCA
Organism: Benitochromis conjunctus; assembly: GCA_015052645.1. Classification (NCBI taxonomy): domain Eukaryota; kingdom Metazoa; phylum Chordata; class Actinopteri; order Cichliformes; family Cichlidae; genus Benitochromis; species Benitochromis conjunctus. Next base: position 45,540 of record VOQK01005555.1, read on the forward strand.
CTATTGACTGAATGTGTTGCCAGCGAGCTCTTGATCACGAGTCATAAAACCCTCATTAGAATTAAGTAGCTACTGAGGAGAATTCTGTTCTTCCAGGACCAAGCAATCGCACAAGAAAGCGCTCTGACGCCCAGTCACACATCTATGACTCACAGCTTTCAAGCATAGGGGAGACACCTGACTGAAAGTTACAGGCTGTTCCGCTCTGTCGGATGCATATTTGAAGCGCTATCATCAAATTTTCAGCCACTTGTTAAATATTTAAAGACAAACCATGTGATTTTTTTTTTTTCTTGACAAGATGTGAGCTACAAGTTCAGACCAGTTTCACACAGAAGTCTTATTTTAGGGTATTTATTTCTCTCGTCTGTAGCTGACGCTCACACGGGTGGATCCTGCTGCCGTCAGCAGCACACCTCAGTGTTAAAATCCATTAACTGGATCACAGAGTTCTGGTCTGCCAAGACACATTTTATGTGTGAGCACATGATAGGGGTGTGAAATGGAAAGTGAGATAAAGGAAGACCCTTATCTCGGAATCATAATCTCACAAGTAAATTCACATGATGCCTAAGCTTTTCAGTATATGTATGAAGAGTGCTTGTTTCTTTTTTTCTAAGAGCACTTGGTGTACAGTGCCTTCAAAGTGGATTTCAAGTGTTTTGTTTGAAAATTAAAACCAGTGGAAGATTATTTTTTGAAGAGAAAATGGTTTTCTAATATGTTTCATTATAAATAATATTACAAACATTTGTTCCTAATTATTGTAATGTTTAAAATAAAAGAAACTTCTTTTGACCACCCTTCCTATAACAACCCTAAAGAGATTTGCGTCTTACAATAGACTGTGTATAAAAGATACACATTGTCACTGTGGTGTCAGGCATTTGTTTCCGACTTAGCACATAGCACTTTGGCTAGAAGTAGTCATAATTGGATGTAAAGGTGGAGTGCTAAGTTGTCAGATGTGGCTTGCAAGCATGGCTAATAGGCTGAATCCATAAAACTAATTTCAGTGGCCAAAACTAAAGCAGAACTTTCTTGTAATGTCTGTTCTAAACGGCAAGGTATATTTGAAATTTGTCAGGTATTTGTTTTAAAAATGTTTTAAAACGCACCAACACCACAAACATAGTTGAACAGGTCTAAATTTAAGCCCTACCTTTATCCATATATGTGAGTTTTTAAAACAATTACCCACTTTACAGTTGCCACGAAGGGGGAAAGTATCCATGAATCATCCTAGAACTGGTTCTTTAGTAGGTGGCTGTAAACATTTCAGTAAGGAATGCAGTATGTTACTTAATTACTCACTGGAGAAAGTAATTTATCACACTAATTGTTACATTTCTTTGGAGTTAGTCAGTTAACATGATCTAAAATGCACTGCCACATAATTATCAGCTAACAATATAAAACTTAGGCTACAATCTGACACAGTAGCAGAAACTCATATCCCAATGAGGACACAAGCTCTTTCTTTTAGTATTTAAGTCTCAACAGGAAGCCACAACCAAGAAAAGTTCAAAACCAGTCAAACTTCAAAGTGACAACAATTCTACCGCAGAAACATTTACAGGTGGTAATGGTGGCTACAAGCCTGACTGCTGATCATTACTTTTGTTGCCTGTTGAAGTTCAGGCTCTGGCCGCTGGACTGTTGTCAGCATTCCCTCAGCTTTAAATGGTAAATGGACTGATTCTTATATAGCGCTTTTCTACTCTCCCAGAGTACTCAAAGCACTCTATACAACAACCTCATTCACACAAACAATACAATACACTTAGTGCTCTAACTAACATTCATACTCCTATGGATGCATCGGAGAACAACTTGGGGTTAGTATCTTGCCCAAGATACTAAG